>NDXB01019352.1:61923-72452 GCA_002631895.1 Agapornis roseicollis
GAAAAAAAAAAAAAAAAAAAAATTCAACAAAAAAACCCAATACAACCAAAAACCAGAACAAACCCAAAAACCTAGCAACACACAATTTTGTCTGTAATTGTTTACATATTTAGATAACTTGCTATTACAATTTAGATTAAATAACAATGTCATTCAGAAATATAAAGGTTTTCAAGAATATTACTAGGCCAGATAAATTTTTGCCTGATGCAGTACAGCTGTTCTTATGTTTTCATTATATCCAATATGAACTGAACTAATAAGCCTATGTACAACACCAAAGAGGTGAAGAGGCAGACGTTGCTCTCAAATTTCCTGTAGCTTCTGTGGCTCTAATAAGAGATTGTGTGATCACTTTAGGGCTTATTTTTTTTACCTCATTTTGTATGAAAGCAGCATGCACTCCAATTTCTTTTTCCTCAGCAGAAGGCAACATAACTGATTCATCAGGCAAAATCTGTGTCCAACGCCCAGGAGAAGAATTTTTACAAGAGGATGTATTTTCATGTTCTGTGCTTTCCCATAAAAAAGCACATGCTGTAGGAGTAGTTAATAGTGCTTTTCTGCCATCTCCGGATACATATAAGTACAATCTCATTAAGCACTCTAGGGGAAAAAGAAAGCAACAGCACCACAACAAATAGAACAATGTGCCAGAAGAGTTTCTTCTCCTCTGTTAGATTTAGATTTAAAATGAATCATAAAGGAGATTTCTTCTCTATTACACAAAATCCAAGCTGCTACCCTTAAGTGTCTTTCATTTTCAGCTTTATCATTGACAACAGACCTTGGGCAACAGGGATGTCAGACAGGACTCCCATTTTTATGAATTTTATTAATTATCTTCCCCACAAGACTAAACCAATAGAGTTTTCTCCAAAGATCTTCTTGAAATCCATCTTTCACGAAAATGCTTAAGTGCTCTACTGTCTATTACTTTCAGCACTACTGATCATCCCAGAAATGACATAATTGCTTATACAGTACTTCACTTTACAATCTGGTATCAGTGAGATTATTTCATACTTAAGTTTGTAAGTATGTGCCTTCATATTATTCTCTTCAGTTAGCATTTGTCAAAAATCTATCTGTAGAATACATTTAAATTATGCATACAGGATTTACATCTGATGGATGTCTGTTCTAAGCTATTCAAAGCCTAGTAAGGAATGTTTCTGTACAGTTAAAAGCTAACCATTAAAAAATAAAATACTCACTTGTTTTAAAAATTACTACTTACAGGAGAAAACTAAACACAGAAAACTGTACCAATCGAGTAACATTTAGGACATTTGTCAAAGCTTAGCCAGTACACAAATTTTACAAATGCAAACAAATGGGAAAATACAGCTTTTACTTGTATACTAACACTTAACAGTAAGAAAACCACTGTTGCTCTATTCTAATTGTCAAACGACCATTTGGAAAAAAAAAACTACCTTGTGCTGATGCAACTACTTTCCTAGACTCTTCAATTGCTGGCACAATTTTCAAGCAGTCCTGATCTTTATTCCAAAGAAACAGATCTCCTGTTGTAAGTACTCCTGCCAACCAAGCACCTGTGTTTATCAGAAAAGAGATGTTTTCAAGGATATTATTACGAAGTCCTTAAAGTTACTTCCCTTCCATCTTAGTCACAGTTCCAAAGCAGACATTTATCTGTCAGCTGTAAAGCTGACAGTTATCTGTCAGTTAAGTGACTGATCCTTTAGACAGTCTACCTTTCTAAACTCTAAAAACTACAAATAAAATGAGTTTTTAAAAGTAAGATACTGTACTTAACCATTTCTTGATGTTGTTAAAACAACTACATTTTTCATCAATGACTGCAAGTGAGGGATTTTCTTTTTTGTCTTCCCTGTTGCCAAGTTGATTTCATTTATACGTTTATCATCTAGAAGAAAAACAGCCTCTTTTTCCTGTTGAAAGAAAAAAAAAGAGCATTCTGGTTTCTAAAATATTATTTTCTACCCAAGCCTGGAAAACAATGCAGCAATAAAAAAATGTTAGCAAAACACAGTTTAAAAAAGAAGCAGAAAAAACAAGTTACAGCTGCAGTTACCATATCAATTTCATTCTATGGTATATTTGCTTTACAGTATATCCCACCTAGCTTCATTCTACACTGGTAGGACGGTTCACAGGTTTCAAATTAACTAATTTTGCAGTCATTCAAAGAATCTCAACTGAACTACCTGCCAAGAAATGACAACACAACAACAAATTAGACACTAGTTATCTCCTGTTGTAGAATTTAATGTGGGGAAATTTTTGCAAGTGATTTCAACAGAAGAAGGAATTGATCTTAAGTGGTTAACATAAGCGGTTCAACGTAAATTTTACTGCAGAAGAAAACAAGATTATCAAAAAAGCTTGAGAAAGCATGTCCCTCAACAAGTGCAAGATAGTATGGGAAAAAACTTCTGTTCACATTTTCCAACAATGTACTTTAAAAACGGTTTGAAAAACTGGAAGCATCATAACAACAATATCATATAAGGAACAGGTCTTTTGGAAAACCAAACCAAATGACTCTCAGTTGTTTCTCTGAGAATTTTTTAATCTCCTGCCTCCAGCCAGAAGAGACAGAAGAATAACCCTTTTATTTCAATAACTCTTACATTCAAACACTTCCTGAGGTTTGCTTTTGTTTTGTTGGGGTTTTTTTACGTACACTCACCACCACTACACAGAAGTGCAAATTGTTACATAATTAAAACCCCACTCTTTCCATATTTTTACTTAAATAAAGAGTTCATTACATTTACCTGTCCAATCCACGAGACGCGAGGCCATGGCATTCTTTGCCTTATAGATGTAGAGATGAGTACATCTAGCTTAAACTCCATTCTTAACTTCTAGGTAGCCATTACTAAGAAAAGCAAATAGTGGCATTTTCACATATCTAGAGAGAATTTGAAGAAACAAAGAAAAAAAAAATACAAGAAGCTTTTATTATTTGAGGGATGGGCGTACAAGGTGAGAATCTAGACACAAACTCTTCAACTACATCTGCTTCCTGCTAAACACAAACAGAACTGATACTTACTTGTATTTCCAAACTAAACTGTCTACTTTCGTGGAGGCCATTTGCAGTTCAGATTACATTGTTCCCTAAGCGAGAGAAAGACGCCACCAAGACCGACGGCTTTACTGAAAGCTCTTAGCACGAACGCAGAAAACAAGGAGGACACATAAAGTCTCCTAACCGCGAGAGATCACGGCCGGAGCACCTTCCTGGCCGCACTCCTCAGATGCCGGAGTAGCGCGTCCGCCCATGGCCGCCTCAGGACGACACCCCCCAGTAAAGGGGAACCGCGGCGGAGGCCAGGCAGCTGCCTCACTTCTGGGAGAGTCACTCGGGGATAGGTGGGCGCAGCCCCCGAAGAGGAGCGCGGACTGCTTGGGGAGCGAAGTGTGGGGGGGGGATCTTCATAACAACCCCGCTGCCACTTTTGCCCGAGGAGGACCGCAGGCTGCCCCGCCGCATAACTCCTGCTCGGACCGTACAGTCCCCTCCACCCACCAGCGCGGCCCCGCCAGACCAGCGCCGCCCAGGCCGCACTCACCAGCCGCCACTGTAGCTGCCGCCAACAACCGAGAGCTGAGTGCGGGCGGAGCAGTGCGCAGTGCGCAGGCGCGGGGTTTCCCCACGAGAGCAGCTTCCCTGTGCGGAGAAACTGATCCCGCCTACCTCATCGGGTCAGAACCTGCCGGCGGGGCAGAAGGCTCGCGAGTCGTCAGCAGGCTTGGAAGGTGGAGGGGTTGAGTGACAGTAAGAGACAACTTTAAGGGATCAGCGCTATCATATACAGGTGGTGTACAAGAAGGAGAGGTGAGCAGATGATTACGGCTTTTCATTCCCTTGCAGAATGCCTTTGAGTCCTTTAAAGTAGCTGGTGCTTGTTCCTGAAACCACTTTGTACCAAGCCTCTTTCCTTCTCTCCCTTAACCAGTCTTGATCGAGAATGAATAACAGTGGGATAAAAGAAGAAGAATTAAAAAAAAAAAAAAGAACCAACAAAAGCAATTATCGAATTGTTGATAACCATTTTAGTGAGATGAGATTCATACCCATGTTGTAAGTTACTTCCTTCTATTCATCACAGGTTTTACCTACTGCATTAATCCACCCATCCCTCTCCTCTGATCTCAGGCTTCCATATTGCTCCAAACTTAAATTGAGAAACTGAACCCACCCTTTCTCCGCCCGAGAGCAAAGCCAGTGCTGTGAAAACATAAGGCAATGTCTACACTGAAACTACATGAAATCAGATGAAAAATGTCAAAGATAACTCGTGATACTCTTTGAAATGCTCTTACTTTGAAAACACTGTAATATTGCCAGAGGCATTCTTATTCTATTAACTGAAGAAAAAAAAAAAAAAAAAAAAACAAAAACTAATAACAGGGTAGTGNTGAAACTACATGAAATCAGATGAAAAATGTCAAAGATAACTCGTGATACTCTTTGAAATGCTCTTACTTTGAAAACACTGTAATATTGCCAGAGGCATTCTTATTCTATTAACTGAAGAAAAAAAAAAAAAAAAAAGAGCTGAAACTCATATCTGTGTCTTGCCCTTGTTCCCAACTCTTTAGTCATTTCTTCAGGTATAAAACTAGAAATCAGATTACAGAATATAATTCAACACAGCATTTGCACCACTTACATGCAAACATTAAAATTTAGAAATAAAAAAATATATCAGGCAAGACTTGGGACATCACTTGTATGGAGTATGAACTGAACTGTAAGAACAAGACCTGGGTATATGTACATGGCATCCTTGTGAAACACAGCTAACAGCATAAAGTAACTTGTACCATCTAAAATTAATGTACTTTTATACAGAAAGATGCAAATCTTTTTCCCAGGACATACAACAGTTGCTCCATTCAAATACTTTGTAAAGGAATTTCAACACTAATAAAAGAGAAAAGCCAGTATTAAGATTGAAGCTCTATTTTCATCTAACAAGGTAAAAAAAAGAATATAATTTACCTATTACTTCACTAGGTGCATTCTCTGGCTGGAAATCATAATAATGTACCTGACAGTTTGGAGAGAATATATTTAATACTGTACCGTAAACAAAACTTCAGAGCACAGTAATCTGGTAGTAAAGGTTTTAAGTGGATAACTTGCATGTGAATATCAATCTGTATGGTTTTCCCCATTTTTTTAACACCTCTGATGTGTATATTGGTGTTGGGACGGGTCTTGTTCAACATCTTTGTCACTTACATGGAGAGTGGCATTGAGTGCGCCCTCAGCAAGTTTGCCAATGACGCCAAGCTGTGTGGTTGGGTGGATCTGCTGGAGGGAAGGAATGCCATCCAGAGGGACCTTGACACGCTTGTGAGGTGGACTGATGCCAACCTCATAAAGTCTAACCATGACAAGTGCTAGGTCCTACACCTGGGTGGGAGCAATCCCAGGCACAGCTACAGGTTGGGCAAAGAGGAGATTGAGAGCAGCCCTGCGGAAAAGGACTTGGGGGTGGTGGTTGAAGAGAAAATATGTCGGAGTCGGCGGGAGATAAGCTGAAGTCATTCATACACTAGGAAATGATCAGCAGATCTCGTTTATTAGCAGTTACTTGGTTACAGTTATAGTGCTCCTAATGAGCTAATACATAGTGCAAAGGTGAGCTCATGATTGGATAATATTAATAAAGTCAACACTACCGCTTATTGTATCCTTTACTACATTCTTGTGAGCTTACATTCCTACTTGTAGCTCTACCTTTCCCCCTTTGATCTACATTGTTACTTTTAGTACAGTTTCTCTACCGTTCGGGAACACAGCCTCAAGGACAGTCTGCCTATGCTTCAGATTACGTCAGCTGTACACTGTGCTTATCTGACTCTTTCCCAGAAAGTTGCTGCATGAAAACATGACCCCTTTGTTTTAACCATTCGTCCACAATTCCCCCGTTTTCTTTAATGTCCACAATCATTGGGATATTTTAGTGACTTGCCTTATGATGATGCTTAGTAAAATTCGCTCAACAATGATCAGCAACAGAATGATGCCCACCCATCTTAATGCTTCTTTGATTAAATTTGAAACCCAAGGGGACAGACCTCCAAACAAACCACTTAGCCAAGTACCAAAAGGGTCAGATTGTACCGTAATGTTTTGAGTATGTTGTTTTAGCCATTGAAGCTTAGCGAGAATTGACTGGCTGTGGTCAGAAAGGTTAAAACAATACATGCCTTCAAATTCTTCTTAACCATAGATATTATACATCATAACATATAACCTGCTATGAACACAAACAAAACTAGAGTACACAATATAGTCGGACCTTGTACAATCACGTCCTTAAGCCATTCAGAAATTCCCCATCCTTTAAGGAGTTTCGTTAACCAATCCAGTCCATCATTTTCTGTCAGATATTTGACCCTCTCTTTTAGTACAAGGCATCTACCCTTTTTATACTATGGTCTGTTTACAATAGCCTACTGTATTATACACGGATACATATACAATAGCTAGCTGTATTAGTGGATACATAATCAATGGCTTGTAGCATTCAAGATTGGATACATATATAATAAAGCACACAGCAACTAGTTACAATTGGTTAAACTAAGCATATGAGAACCTAGCCTTGAAAGCTTGCTAACAGTTCACTATTGTATCTTAGCATATTCCAGTTTCTTCTCATGTGGCTTTTACTGTTACTTTGTTTCTTTACCCATGGCTTTCTTCATCCTCAGCTCATGTCGTAAAATGAACATGAGCTGGCTTCAGTGTGCACTTACAGCCCAGAAAGCCAACCATGGGCTGCATCAAAAGGAGTGTGACCAGCAGGTCCAAGGAGGTGATCCTGCTCTTCTACTCTGCTCTCATGAGACCTCACCTGGAGTATTGTGTGCAGTTCTGGTGTCCTCAACATAAAAATGACATGGAGCTGTTGGAACAAGTCCAGAGGAGGGCTACGAGGATGATCAGGGGACTGGAGCATCTCCCATACGAAGACAGGCTGGGGAAGCTGGGGCTGTTCAGCCTGGGAAGAGAAGGCTGCGTGGAGACCTCATTTCAGCCTTCCAGTATCTGAAGGGGGCCTATAGGGATGCTGGGGAGGGACTTTTCATTAGGGACTGTAGTGACAGGACAGGGGGTAACAGGTTCAAACTTAAACAGGAGAGGTTTAGATTGGATCTAAGGAAGAAATTCTTTCCTGTTAGGGTGGTGAGGCACTGGAATGGGTTGGCCAGGGAGGTTGTGAGTGCTCCATTGGTGGCAGTGTTCAAGGCCAGGCTGGATGAAGCCTTGGGTGGCATGGTTTAGTGTGAGGTGTCCCTGCTTATGGCAGGGGGTTGGAACTAGATGATCTTAAGATCATTTCCAACCCTAACTATTCTGTGATTCTAAGTACAAATTCTCGTGGGGAAAAAAACCCAAGAATACATTCATCTAGTCTGTAGGCATAATTTGCTTCTTTCCCCCATTAAAAAGTTCTTTGGTTATTCGCTTATGTGAAGAAGATACCTGAGAAAGACTTAAGACTAGCATAAATTGGTAATTTCTTGTGCACGCTATACAGAGTTTATGTTGTCAAATAGGTACAGAATGCATAGCAGTAAACTAGACAAAACAGATTTCCCTGTAGGACAAGATTTTAAAACCTTAGGAAGCATATGTAGACTTTGCTCCTTTTAAGGAATATACACAATTTAGTGCTTGTGTGCATGCAATGAAAGTAGACAGAAGTCACATTTTGAGTACTTTATTTCATTTTAATAGATACAACATATTCATTAAAATGGAAGAGAGAAAGTAAGTCGATGGGGTTTCAATACTGTTGTTTTACTTGCAATACAAATCATATTGCTAGTGGCTGCAGTTTCATCCCAAATATTCTACCTGCAGAAGCAGTCTCTGTTTCAAGTAAGATTTATGAAATAATAATTCTTTATTATTGGAAGACCTGGAAATACAATCATGCAGAGTTATTATTACATCACTACTCCCTGGTATGGCCATGTTTACAGCCTGACTCATCTACATGTGCTTTTACCATCATCTTGCCTTCTGCAGTTGTCACTGTTTTGATACTTGTAAAAACAGCAATCAATTAGATTTTGCATCCCACTTTTCTCCGTTACTTCAAGTAAAAAAGAATATTTTCCAAAGCTCTTAATCCTCAAGGGAAAGATCACACAATGTGTTTTATTCCAAGAGTATAAAAATGCTTCCCATTCTTAAAAAAATTCTGTAAGAAGTAGAAGAAAATCTGTCACATTTACATTCTACAATTTGTAGATACCTTTAGAATAGCAAGAATATAGGCCACACAATCTGTAACTGCAGCAGGAGATACAACTTTCTCAGAATTTCTGATCCTCTCTTCTTCCAGAGATTTGTTGCAGACATTTGAACTTTCATTTCACAATTCATTTTATTTGAGCTGCTGCCTGAGTTATTGTATTAGTCAATTAGTGGAGCCGTTCTAATTTAGCCTGTAGCGATTTAAAATTCCCAATCGTGGTCTGCACCATTAGTGTTGGGGTCATAGACTGAAGTTCAACCAGGTAGCAACTAACTGCATCTAAGCAAACATTTGTGAATTGTCGCCTGTAAAGAAACATAGAATAATGATGAGTTCCTTTTTGTACCTGTATATTGGAATTAATCTGAAATAGAGAGTGAGCAGTCTTTGAGTTTTAATGGAATAACCTATCAACAAGACTACAGCTACTTTGAAGTATCTAACTTAGAAAAATAGATTTTTGAAATCTAATGCTTGTGATTATGGTATAATGGAAAAATAAATTCACCAGTACCATTTATCTGGTATTACACATAAACAATAAAACATGATGCTTAATAACAATGTGAAATATTTAATATTTAGATACTAATTTATGAATACCATAAATATGTTATTAATTTAGATAGTAATTTTAAATTCCTCAGTCTCAAAAATTTAGGTATTAATATCTTAAGTAGATTATTAGACAACATTCACAAAGCTATTAGAACTTTATGTCAGCTAAATATAAGAGATCAACAAAGTGAGAAAAAATACATGTGAACAGGGGCTGTGTACATGTATATCTTCAAGAGATTCAGAAAAAATACGGTAAGACGAGTTACCAAGAATTTGTCTAGTCCAGCTCACTGCTTCTGAGACACTGCTTCCGAGACAAGATAGTTCTGACTGAAGTTTGTATGGTCTATTCACAAAAGTTGCTGAAGCTAGAGGTTCCATAATACGCAGGCAACTTACTCAAGAACATAGCTGTACTTCCAGGTCGAAACTTTTTTGTTACTACAACTGAATTATTCCCTGTTGCAGACTAAGCAGAATTTAAGTCTTGGAGAGTGATTCATCCAGCAACCTTTTCCAAACAACTTGGGAAGATCTACCCCCTTCTCTTTTCCACAATACAAGAACTCTCAGTGCTTCTAGACTTTCTTCATTAAGCAGTTCACTATTTCATTGACAAAATACCTAATTCTCTTTCTTCCCAACTTCCTTTGAATCCCTCAAATATGTCTCTACTACTCCTTAAAGTACATTGCCAAAATTTACGAAATAATCCTCTTATTCCTTATGAATCTTCAGTGCAGTGGAGAAAATTTTATATATGTTGAAGCACTTTATAGATAGGACCCTACAAATTTCCATCAACTTGTTTTGAATGAAATATCTCAGTAGCCACTGCTAGGAAATAAGTACTTAATTCACTCAAAAAAGAAGGAAAGCTTTGGGGATTGCTGAAGTGCTATGCTTCAGGATATTTTACCTCTGTCACTAGTTATTAGGGTATAGTTGCATTTCTTACCTCAGAAGAACTCTGCTTGGATCATGTACATATGCTGATAATAATACATGAATACACTCTAAAAGGTGTAAAGGCTTTTTCATTCTACTCCAATAAGGGTCCTAAAAAAGATTCCAAAATATTAAGGCGGCAAATAATGAGACAAGGAAAATATTGCTGGCTGACGTAATTATTTATATATTGTAACAAAAACATAAGAGGAACAGGAATCCTATTGTAGTCTATATTATGTCTATATTTAAGTACTGTTTTGACTATGAAAACCATATGTGAATTTAACTTAGTTTTTCATTACCTTACAGTCCATAAAATAATAGATTTTTAGGTAGATCTGAACTCCTTACACTCTAAGATATCTGAGTAAAAAGAATGTGTTAATTCTATGACCCTGTTCTACAAACTAAAAGTTAAAAATATGACTTCTTACTCTTTATACTTATCGCATCAATAGATTAGATAAGATGCAATAATACAGACAATTTTAATCATTAATAGGAATGAAATAAAATTAATATACTCAAGATACGCTGTTTCTTCTGCAACATGGCAATTCTAATCCTGTTTAATGCAAAGTCATCTTTAGGTAAAATAAGAACAAGTTTCTTTATACTTTAGGATTGAAGTGAATAAAATCAAGAGGGAGTGGAAAAGCATTAAGAGCCTCTGAGTAAAAAGATAAAAAAAAAAAAAGAGCAAAAAAAAAAAAGAAGGTATTTTTATATATT
>NDXB01019352.1:74507-85387 GCA_002631895.1 Agapornis roseicollis
AACAAAAAACCACCAAAAAAAAAAAAAAAGGTGTGTGTGTGACAGGAAAAGAGTGGTAAAGGGAAGGAAAAATCATAGTAAAGGGTGGGGCAGACAATTATTAAGTGGCTAGGCTTATAGAGCTGTGCCCACTACTGTTCTGCTCTATAAATACAGAAAGCTCTTGCATTTCCACTCCTGTCAACATTATAAAAATTCTGATCTCACTAAGGATTCTTTAATCTTTGTTGCAAAAAAATTAACATCTTTTTTGTAATTTCCTACTCATGAAACTTTCACACAAAATTTTAAAATGCTCTGCAGTCCATACACAATGGCATCTAAGAACAAGGGATGAAATTAGTTGAATGTTACCTGAAATGTAATTCTTCAATCCATACATGCAATATATTCCAACATATATATAAAAATATTACTTTTCTGGCCTTAAAGCACAAAATAAAAAGCTAATGACATTAAAGAACTACTAGATAACTACATTTACAAAATACATTACAGAATATATCAGAAAAATATGCATCTCACTTGAACAGCATATCAGTAACAGCACACAGTCAATCTTAAAAGCTTTAATTATACCATTTTCCAACAGGTCTAGATTGTACTACTGCTAGTCCATTAAGACCCACCTTTCTCAATGATTTCTTGCCAGAGAGTTTGTACCAAGATAGGATCAGAATGACCTGCACAATGTATAATTGCAAGCTTACACTCTGAGAGCTTAAAAGGGTCAGCAAATTCTCCATAGAGCTGAAAAAAAAATTTACCAGGTTCACATTGCAAGCAGGATGAAAAGGAAGTCAGCTTTTCTTCATTTTATATGGTAGACAGACTAGCAAAGGTGCAACTTCAATAACTGTTGTTAAACACTAAACTTTTTTTTAACTACATTTAGTTTCCTTCTTAAATACAATCCCCAAACTTATTAGAAGTTCAGTTAATACCGTTAACTTTCTAACAATTTTCCCAATAAATTAATAAATGCAAGAGACTTATTAAAGGAGATAAAAACGTAGAAGAAATTAAAGTACTGTAGACTGAAGGAGTATTGAAGTATAGAAAAAGTATAAGGTAGCAGACATTCTGAAACCAGGAATACATAACTATTATTTTTCCTAGTCTGCATATGATCATCATCTGGAAAAAATCCCCCTCCCCCCAAAAAGTGATAAGTTGATTTCTAATACAAACAAATTTTCATCACCCTGGTTATATCCATCAGCTCAGCATCAAGCTGGGAGATGGCTTCTTGCACTGAGGAATGATGGGAATACTGCCGTTGTAATGTTTCTTGTATTTGAAGCTGAATCCTTGCAACCTTGTTTAAAAAGAAAAATATAATATTTCAAACCCAGATTAATTTAAATTTACAAGTACACCCAGGCTTAATTTTACCTTATTTAAATGTAGAAATGTTACTGTCTTATACCTCAGAGTCTCCTATCAACTCCATAACTTTGGCACATCAGGAAGAAAACACAGAAAACTATTTCTACAGAATTGGTAATAAAAATGTCATACACCAATAAGTCAAAGTGAAGTAATGCATTCATGGTGTAGGTTAGTTTAATAGTTTCCTTACATCCATTTTCTCTTCTAATTCATGTAGGAATTCACCATCTGCAGCTACACAGGACATAGCAGTGGAACTTTTGGCACTCAAAATGGCACGTGCAATGTATTCAAGGCGCTGCCGAAGTGAAATTTCTGTGCTGCAAAACAAATATTCAAAATATTAGTTTATTCCTACCCCAACCCCCCCATTACCTCAATATATGCATTAGATCTCACATAATCCATACCTATGCAGGTCAGCCAATTTAGCTAAGATTCTGGCTGCATTATTGAAATTCCTGTTCTTTTCAAAGTATCTCCACAGTAAATCCATGTAACGGACTTTGTTTTGGTCAAGTTTGGCCATCCGCACAAGGTAGGGCTCCAAAAAGGGGGCAGTAACCTGCACAAGTTGTAAAGATAATATTTATATTCTTGCTCTCTCCTTTTTCTTAAAGCATCAGCGTTATTACAATTAACTCTTCCAGTTCAGTGGAACCTTCTGACAGATTAATTAGTTGTAAAGTTATGAGCTCACCTGTAATAACTTATCTGTCAAGTCAACTTGTATCAACCAGTTGTAAAGTGTAGTACTGAAGACTTCATCTGTGGAACGCTGAGCCAGCTTTAGCATTTGTTCAAACTAAGCGAAGAAAATACCAAGGCTGTTATTCCAGAAGTAGTTAATTACATCAAGCACTGGATAATGTATATGACAATACTTAAGTTCACATTATTTGCATGTCATCATTTCTATGAACACTCGATATATAATGCTGCCAATTCATGGCAAAGCTGGACTTCTATCTACTTTGCTAAATTACTCTGTAGTTTTTTTTTTTAATAATAAATTCTACACCCCTTCAAATAACACTTTTTTATGGAGGGCAGTAATAATTTTGAGTTTCTTACGTGGTGCCCTGCTTCTTCATTGCTTAGCATATTGGGATCAGATGACAGCATTGGAGGACCTGGCTTTTTGGGTACGCTGGGAGACTGAGGAGCAGCTTTACTTTGATTCACTAACTCTTGAAGGGTGTCAGTGATACACTTGTAGCTGTTCAATCTGTGAACAGAGCAAAAGAAAATAAAAGCCCTGAAATTACCATTGCAATTATCTATAAAATACTCTTCTCAAATATTATTTTATGCCTTTCAAAAACACAATTTCTGAAATTTCAAAAGGTCACAAATTATTGTGTAGCTAGCTGCTGCAATCTAGTTTGTTCTCAACCATGTCTCGAACACGTATTTCTGTAATGTTCAGATCACAGCATTTTCTGCATCTATTACTTTACCCTCTATTCCAGATTAATGGTACCATATTAACAGTAATTAAGAAGAGCATGCTGGGCAAACTGTATGTATCATGTGTCACATTATAAAAGATTTGTTTGTCATTACCCTGCATACCTTCCCCAAGGTACTTTTTCAATCAATTGGAAAAAAAGCACCCCATATAATGGCAGTAAAGTATCCTGAATACTTGCCTCTCTTGAAAAGCTTGAAGTCCGACAATATCCTCTTCTGGTTCTCCATTTCTATAGAAATGAAGGCCAAGACCTTGGGGATCTTTCTTCTCAGCAGCTGTGAGAGAAAGCTCCACTACTCCCTCATAGAAACGCACTAGGGAAAACACAAAAAAAACCCACCAATATCATCACTAGCTGTGAAACCTATGACAAAATGGTGACATCAAACACTTCCCGTTTTAGCAAGCAAGAAAAAATAAACCCTATTCACTTGAGTCTGTATCACATAAAAGTTTACACCTGTACCCAACCTGTGGGATTCTATGTAAGTTTGAAGTTACGTTTTTGTAGAGGCTAAAATCTTGACTGTTACAGTACTTACATTCATATCTAAATCATGTACTAGCTTCTTATGCACAGAACAGGATTCTGAACCGTCTCTCAAACAGCATATTTGGTATGAAACCTTATCTGCAAAATAGTCATTTACACACCCCTCCCCGCCACTTACATGCAGCCCAACAATTTTTCAAAAAATATTTTCACCACATATATATGAAATAAAACAATGGGACAGTGCAATATGAAGTAAGTGGAAGAGAATATTTTCATACAGAAGTGTTTTTCTGGTTGGTTGGTGAAATCTAGAAAGGCTTTAAACACAGTTAACAAATACGAATTGCAAGTGTTATTAAAAACTGTTTATAGTGAAACACTATAAAATGAGTTGAAGGTTGGCAAACAAATCAAACAAAAAATAAGATGACCAAAAGGATACTACAGATAGTATTTGCCAGAACATGACTAGTGATTTCCTCTTACCTTGCCTATACTGTGCACAAACATTAGCAAGGTCTACTTGATTGCTGATTTTCTGGTACTCTTTCAGTGACTCTCTTAGCATCTTCTCTTTCTCCATTCTGCTTTGAGCCTGTCGAGAACGCTGAAGCAGTTCATTTGCCTAAAGTAAGGTAATGGGAAAATGGAAATTTTTCACAGGAACAAAACAGATACTGTTAACAAGTCATTACCATACCAAACTTCAAAGCTGAAACAAGGGAAACTACATACTCTCAAAAACCACTCTATCTTCACTTGGTAACACTAAATTTCCAGCAGAAAAGACTGAAGAACAGCAGACTTAACCAAGTGGTTCCCCATTCTCCCCTCATCAGTTACGTTTTCAAATTTATTTGAAAAGCTTCTAAGACTGCAGTTCTTTAGCACAGTTATCTTCTGATAAAATTGAAAAGCTCAATATGAGCTGGCAGTGTGCACTCGCAAGCCATCCATATCCAGAGCTGCATCAAAAGGAGTATGACCAGTAGGTTGAAGGAGGTGATCCTGCCCCTCTGCTCTGGTGAGACGTACCTGCAGCACTGCATTCAGCTTTGGAGACAACACAAGAGGGATGTGGACCTGTTGGAGTGAGTCCACAGGAGGCCACAAAGATGCTCTGAGGGGTGGAGCACCTCGCCTAAGAGGACAGGCTGAGAGAGTTAAGGTTGTTCAGCCTGAAGAGGAGAAGGCTCAGAGGAGACCTTACAGCAGCCTTCCAGTACCTGAAGAGGCGCATAAAAAAGCTGGAAAGGGACTTTTTACAAGGTCATATAGGGATAGGACAAGGGGGAATGGCTCCAATAAGGTGAAAGAGTGGAGATTTAGATCAGATTTTAGGAAGAAGTTCTTTACTGTGAGGGTGGTGAGACATTGGCACAAGGTTGCCCAGAGAAGTTACGGCTGAAACTTCTGTCCCTGGAGGTATTCAAGGTCAGGCTAGACAGAGCTTTGAGCAAGCTGGTTGAGTGGAAGGTGATTCTGCTCATGGCAGGGGCTTAGAACAAGGTGATCTTTAAGGTCCCTTCCAACTGAAACAGTTCTGTGATTCTATGAAATTCCATGAGATCAGTAAACAGACAGAAAACAAGAGACTATGCTGAGGAAAGCCTGGACAACATCAGGATGACAGTTTTACTGGACATAATACTTGAGATAAAGACCCTGTGAATACTACAAATAACTGCAAATGCTTCAAACCAGAGTTCAGATAATTTTTAGCATAAATCAACTACAAGACACAAATATGCCCACAACCTGCCTTCCTTAGTTCTTGTGCTCCTGAAACTCCCTGAGCATAACTATTTACTAGCTCCCCAAGTCACCTCATTTGAACATGCTCTAAAGTAGTGGTTTGGTGCTGTCAAATCTGGAAGCACGCTTACCTTGGAACACACAGCATCATCAGTGCTATAAAGAAGAGGACAGATATCTTGCAAATGGGCAATGATGCCATCCACAGCAGCATTATCTCTGATGTAACAGTTTACAAGAGAAGCAATCAGTGCACCAGTCAACTCTCTGTCTCTAATTACCAAGTCTTTAAAAGCAGTAATCTTTAGGTGTTCTTGAAGTTCCTGAAGAGAGATAGAATTTCATTAGTTTACCAAAGCTTTTACTTTATTCTGTTTAGAAACATCACCATGTAGCAGGAAAATTATTTTCCAGTGAACAAAAACTCCAATGTGCATAGCACAATAAATTATTTAAATAAATTATTTAAAATGCACATTAAATAACAAAAATGGAAATAATAAAGCAAGCCCTATCAGTGAAGACACTAGACTCTGGGATGCCAAAGGACAGCAAGAATTTCTCTCAGCAGACGCATCTTCCCTATATACCAGTTTCAGTTATCTGTACAAATTAAATTAGCAGTCCCCTTTACTTAACAGGGCACTGTCAGAATGCACACCCTATAAAATGAGTGTATCACAGATTTTAATAATCTGAGTACTGTCATAGGTGAAAATAAAGACAGATACATAAAAAGGAGGAATTCTAAGAGTTTGAAGTCTGTGTTCTTTATGGTCTTTTAATATTAAATTAAATTGATTTTTTTTTTCTTATTAGGAATATTTGCTTACATAGAATTGCCAGTAGTGGCTGTGTAGTGTCTATGGATGTTTACTAGAATCAAGAAGATATTATTACAAAAATATTACAAAAACTCTGAAACTACTGGTGACAGAAGACTGCATGGTACTCTGCTGCCAGCTGGGCTTAAACCATGACACCTGCTCTAGGTGACCTTGCTTTGAGCAGAGGGGGACAGATAATCTCCAGAGGTCCCTTCCAGCCTCAGCTGTTACGCGATACATTCTAGACCCTTACTTAACAAAAGTGCAAGCATTTCAGACTTTACAGTCATATTGCTCTCCATTGTTAAACCTTTACCAACAGTAAGGGGAAGAGTGAGTTCCTCTCAGCTGACAACATTGGTCTGTAAATTTCAGCACCATTTGCACATTGTGCTTAAGGTGACAACACAGTGATTATAAAACCATACTTCATTATTAACTGTCAACAAAATTAAAATCTATTGTGACACTTCAAAATCAGGTGATGAGATCAATACTTCAAGACAGTCTCTTAAAAATAAGCATAACCCAAGTAAAAATCTGTATGTATTTTTAAATTTATTACATATTTCTCAGTGAATTAAAGTAGTACTTCTTTGGGAATATTTAGGTATCAGAAGAAAGTCAGATGTCATATATAAACAAAGTAAAATCGTATGATTCTGCTCGTACCTTCTGAAGCTCACCGACTACAACACTGAATTGGTGCTCACAGAGCAACTTCCATAAAGCCAATGCCTGGCAGGTTTTGTGAACAAGCTGCTGGATGCCTTGAAGTGAGGTCTTCTCAGTTAGCTGTGCCTCAGCTGGAAAAACAAAGAGATTGCCCGTAAGTAACCATTTTATGAATTTTAAAGTAGCATGGAAATTTTTGAGATTTTACAATAACAATCTTCTTAATTTCCATCTTTGGGTTTTTTTTTTTCCCTCTCCTATTCTTGTTTAATGCTGCTTAACTCTCTCTGGAGGAAAGCGCAACATTAAAATTTCCTCAAGGCAAACAGTATCTGCTAACACTTAAGTGTAGCATGATGTTTTATATTCACTGACAGAATAATATGGGCACACTTACTACCTGAGTGAACCAGAATTGCAACAATTCATGTATTTACTTTTGAGTGCTTGCAGTTCAGAATTAAGACAGCAATGATTATATGTTGTCATTTAGCATTCCAAAAGGGCTTATGGCCTTTGGAATACATAAAAAAAGGGGGGAAAAAATAAACATCTACCAAATTCTACATAATGACTGATTACTTAACCCTTACCCCTGCCAAAAAAAGAAAAAAAATCCCACCAAACCAAAAAAACTTCCTACTATTGAAAGTGAGCATTACATTGATTAATGCCAAATTTGTATTGAAAAAAATGTATTTTTACTCAGAGATTTTAACAAGAAGGGTGAGAAAAGCAACAACCAAATGCACCATTCCCTCATACTTCCTGTTCAGAACTAATTGCATACCGTGGTATTTCCTCTGGAGTTCTTGCTGGACTTGCTGAGAACTTCCACCATCAGGCCGCATAAAGCCCAGGAACCTCTGCTGTAGATCAGCTGGTGTGCCAAAACTGCAGTTCAAATAAAAAGATGTTAATATGATTAGAAATACTGAATATTTCAAAGGCAAAGTCTAACAAGTCATTTTTAGCATCTGAATACTTGAAGCTAGAGACCATACATACACCTTCAACTCAACACAGACATTCATGGTGTATTTTTTCAGGAGCTGAATATGAAATATCGCTGCTAAACATAGCACAATTAATAATACCTTGGGTTTCCAAGGGCTCCTACTGTAGCAAACTGAGAATTTCTATCCAGAAATTCTTGTAAACCTTTTAGTTCCTGTAGTACACATTCGAGCACATGGGATGGAACACTGCTTTCTACCTGCAAAAGAAAACAGACTTCTTTACAGAAACTGTAGTTTCCAAACATTTACAATTTTAAGCTAAATCCACTAAAAATACAAACACAGAAAGATTACAACAAATAACCAGAATAATAGTAACGCTGCCACTAGAGCACAACATTGTTATACCATAGTCACTAAGGTAAGGGGACACAGGATTCAACATGCCACCTTCTTTGCCCTTCTGATACCTAAATAAACTGTGTTCTACATCAAACTCTGAACTGAAACAATGACTGATGAGCACTGCAGTGTATGACTCTCAACATCTTCCAGAGCATCCCAGTTAACTTATAACTGGCGGAGGAAAGCTCATGTAGTAGTTAATTTGCATTGATGCAATTACTCAGACAGAAAAGATGTTGTTTTGACATGGACAAAAAGTTAAACACTAAGAGGTTACGTTAGGGAGATGCTGGACATTTTTTTAATACTGTCACATAACTGCAATGCTTCCCTAACACATTAATTTTCAGGCTTTGTCTGGAGGGGGAAGCAGAAATGAAGGTAGTGCAACCACTGAACATGAAGAAGACTGGCCATTGCCAATTAACAACAAAGATTACAGACAGGCTTCCTAAAAAGTAAAATTTAAAATAGTAGCTTAAAAATATTTAAAACCCAAAATTACTCCTCAGTTAAAAAGCACAGAACTTTAGAAAACACTGAGATGACAATGTTTTTTTTTTCTCATCAATCTGTAATTGGGAACGTAAGTATAACAGGGCTTCAGATATACACTGTAAGAAACTTTTAAAAATACAAAATTATCTTTTACATACTGCAACAACTTCTCGATTGCCACTTTTGAAAACTCTCTCCACAACTATACTGCCATCCCAAATATTTCTGCAACACAAAAAACAGTACTGTGTTAATGATGCATTAAATGCCAATTAATTTAAATAATGTATAACTTCTTAAGAAAGAAACTGTAATGTTTTTTTTACTCCAAGGTATAAAACAAGGATTTAATTTGAATGACAACTAAACAATCAAAAAAGTTATCATTATACATTTCTGAATAATACAGATACAGATAATTGAAAAAGTTTCAAATTTTAAAGCTTTAATCATACTTTAAATATAGGCTGGTATTATTCTCTGGACATCATAGTGTAGGTGAGCAAGTGTCATAATAACCCAACCAGCATGCAAAAAGATGACTAACATATGAAGAGCTCTCACCCTATAATCCGTGCAAAGTATATGCAGATGCCATTGTGCCTTCCAGAAAATACTATCTCAGGGCCCATCATTCCGGCACCAGGATGAGACATGGAATTCCCAGAAGGATATATGGGAGTTGACATATTACGAGGTTGTAAACCTAGGGTAAAAGCAGGTATATATCACTCATATGAATGCAAATAAAAAAAAACCTAGGAAAAAAAGAAAGAAAAAAAAAGAAAGAATTCTTTTTCCTTCATTTGGCCAGCAAAGGTGGTGTTACCTTGCCCAGGTGTTGTCAGAAAGCCAAGATTAGGACATTGAGTATCAACAGACAAGGAGGAACCTAAAAGGAGAAAGAAGTAAAGGTAAGTTTGTTTAAAATAACCAATCAAAACTGAACCAAAGTATAACCCATGAAATCCCTGTGCAAGAGCAGCAGAAGTGTTAAATCATGTACTTTAAAGTTAGAACTATTCCAACAGGGTTTTCTTACAGTAAAGTACCAGACTGAAGTAACTTTGTTAACCCAATACTCCATAAGTGAACCAAATGGATATGCTTCCTCCAAGAGCAGTTATTAAAGCATTTTTTTTTCTCTCCCAGCATTCATATTTTATTTATTGCACACCATCTGTTTCCTGCTGTCAATACAGTACTGTTCATATACTACTTCCTGTTCAGTACATTCTGACTGTTCCCACTCCTGATATTGGCACGTATTCTCAGATCACTCACTTTCAGTTACATCTTTCCAAAGAACATGAATTTTACCTTCAAAGCACTCAGCTCAAATAAACTGGTATTATTGTTCTTAATTGGGCAGTTGAACAAATACTACAGCAACACTGTTAACTTAGAATATTCAGTTTGAGACTATCCACAGATTCAACTGAAGTGAATACTCAACCCTTCTGTAAATTAAGTCTGAATACCTCACTTAAAACCCCAAAATATCAGGAACACACGTGGTCATGTACAAAAACGTCCGTGTACTATCAGCAGATAGGATGATACATAACAAAAGGGCAAAGAAAGTGTCTCTGGATGTCTGGCTTTCATCAAAGAATCTTGCCTTAGTCACTGCAGTTCTCTCAACCTGGCAATACACAATTGCACAAAGGATAACAAAGTCCTTCCCTAAACAGTGCAAATGCATTCTCGGAGCACATTCTCCTGTGTGCCAAACAAACCATAAACTTGCAGTAAAGCAGCATGCGAATGGACAGCTAGACTTTCAATGGTGAGAACAAAAGGGAGGCCAGTTAAAGGTGCCTTGCTTTCTAATGCTATTATTGTAATGTAGTATCACATGCATAACTTCAGGGTGTTTTAATCAATTTCTGTCTGACCCACCACACAGGACACCACAATATCCAAATCTTAATTTCACATGACTGTTCTCTACCCTTTGAGCAAACAGAGTAAGGAGTAGCAGAAGAATGGTGCCATCTTCCACATGGAGCTCACACTGAAGCAAAATGGAAAAATGTGGTTTGATACTTATTTTCAAAAGTCATGTATAACAGCAAATGCAAAAATATTCAAACATTTAGACTTGGGAAAAATATATTTACTTATAAAAGGAGTTACCATGTTGATTACAGAGCATCTTATAACTTCCCTCAGACATTACTTTCAGTCTCAGTCTGCTTCTAGCACCTGCTCTTTCCATAGGTGCTTGTCCTCTCCAAATCAGATTTCATTCACATTCTTATGCCCTGCCTCAGCTCCTGCCCACATTACTATTGTTCCACAATATCAGGCTTGAAAAGTGATGCCACTGATGCATTAAAAATAGCCACTCCTTCTGGTATTTTAATACTAGCTAAGAATTCTTAAAAAAAAAAAAA
>NDXB01019353.1:0-23752 GCA_002631895.1 Agapornis roseicollis
CAAAAACATCGGCCTTATCAGCCTTGTTCCCGGGTTAAGTCAAAATACCAGCTACTAAGGAGAAGAAAAACTGACTGCAACTGCTGAACCCAGGACATTTGCCTATTTTATGCATAGCTAAAGAAGGGATAACGATACTTTGAACATGACACTCAGCAGCTGGAGATAACTTGGGCCATGGAAAGCTGTTAAATTCCCCAGAAAAAGTACAACCATCCATTGCATTATGGGGAGATTTAATTGCCTGCTGCTGTGGAGCTGACCCACTAGAGACACAGGACACCTCCTGGCTGGAGACCCACTGTTCTGCAGTGAGGAGCATGCTTTGGTATTTGGGTACAATATATTTTTCAAAATCGCTATGGGAGAAATCTTGTCTTTTGATGTTATGGTATTTTCTGTGGTTCCTGAAAATGTGCTGTAATCCATTGAAATGTCTGCTGACAAGCCTTAAAACTGAGTGATCTGGTGTAAGCCAAGACATCACAAGCCAGTCTGCAAACAGAAATGGTTGCTAATAAGCTGTGATCCAGCACATTCAGCAAAGCACCATGACCAGACTTCCCAAAACTTAATGCCTCCAGCATTCATCCTTCTGCAGCCTGGACAAGAGGGAGCATTTTAATCTTAGATACACCTAGAGGAAAAAATACTGTTTCCTGGTGCCACCTTCCCCATGGTGAGGGGCAGCCAGCCTCCCAGCTCCACATCGCAGGGCTCTGTAATGAGTGGCTCAGCAGGTGGGAAAAGCAAGTCCAAAAGCAGAGCCGTGATGGTGGGATCTACAAACCCAGAAATGCTGTGGCATCGTCAGAGACTTGTCTGTGTCTTAAATAAAATTTCAACTCCCTCAGACAGAATTGGCCCTCATTGCTCAGCAGCCAACCTTTGCAGTCTGCAGTCTCCACCAATAGGAAAATAACTTCTGATTTTGTTGAAACATATTCATCAGACTTACCCTCCTTCAACTCTCGATCTGAGTTTGGCATGGGTTTCTTTGCCAGGAATAGCCTAGGCCCTTCCTCCGGTTCACTGCTAATACTTGATGGGACACTGAGGAACAAGAGAAAAGAAGAACATCATGACTTGGGCCACAGGTCTCCAGTTTCTGGGAACTGCACTGTTTTGCACTATTTGGAAACCAATACATTAAAAAACTGGACAAATTGGTACATTGTGCAAATGTCACCACCATACATGTAGAAGTTTTCACCCTGTCCATGAAAATCAATATTTTTCTGATAATGGAAACAACAGTTTCCACCAGCAAAGCACAGACACCAACAAACATGAACAGCACCACCTGACTCATTGACCAAGTTCCCTCTAGAATGGTTTGGAAGCACTCAGCTAAAATAAGGTGCTTGTGGAAAGCTTGTAATTATCAATCATGATGGTGTGCTGGGCTGGATGGGCAGCATCCATTAAGTGGTAGGCTTGTACCCTACCATGGGGGCATCCCAACTGCAGGGACTGGTGAAGCCACAGGCTTAGCTGGAGTAAGTGGTGGCTCACCTGTGCTCATCCTGGCGGGCACCATACCTGTTCCAGTAGTTCTGCAGGAAAAAAGAGAGGTCATGCTTCTTAAATTAATGCTCCAGATGAAGCCAGGAAGCTACCTGCTCTGCCTCACTCCCAGCCTCCCTGACATCAGCCAGTCTCTCTAATATGGATCTATCCCTCACAACTTTGGGCAATTGCCTGGGGTCACCAAATTGAAAATGCAACCCCAACCCAACCTGGAATCCTATGAACAAATACAGAGAGAACCCAGCTTGCCCAACTTTCTCTATCCCACCCAACCACCATGGCAGTGACTAAGAGCCAGACTAGGCTGTGTCTGCATTTCCTTCATCTTGGAAATGGTTGCCTTCCTTGCTTTACTATCAACATTTTCCCATAGGGAACAAACAAGGCCAAGATCCAGTTCTTGTGTCACCTACATGGGACTTGCTTTCTAAGAAAAGGGAGGGGGAAAGTGAAGCCCTGGAGGTCCTCGCCATAGCAGACCCAGGAATTACCGGCTCTGTGTAGGTGTATCCAAGGCCAGCCGCAGCCACTTGCAAAAGGTGAGACTCCAGCTTATGGCGCCTCAGCAGCATTTTTGCTTCCTGAAAAGAAAAGGAAAAGGGGAGTAGTTGCCCATGTAGCTTTCACAAGACACAGACAATACACCTGTACTTCAAGAGGGGTTTGTTTTTCACGCAGACTCCCATGGGGTGAGGGACGCTTAGGTCATGTTTTTGAGCAGGCACAGACAGAGCTGAGCCACTCACTACATTGCAAAAGTGGAGGTGTTCAGCAAGTCATAAGGGAAGCTTGCATCCCCAAAATACATGGCAAAGCAGGGACTCTGTTTGGGCTGTGCCTTGGTTCTCCGTGTGTGATGCAGAGCCCATGAAGCAACCTGTAGAGCCTGGTGGTGGGTGGACTGCAGCATCACAGCCTGGGATGTGTTCATGGTACTCACACAGGGACCACAAAGCACAGACAGCTGAAAAGCACCCATCAGAGGGCTTCTTTTTTGAATTAAATAGTTCTAAACAAAACACAGGTTTCTCCTAGAAAACTACTTTGGAAAGCAAAAATCAGACTTTATTTTTTTTTTTTTTTACAGTAAACTTCAGAACACTGAAAACAATGACATGTTTTTGTCAAGCTTAGGTTTTTTCCTAGATTCACTTTGTGAGAAGAAACAATAACTGTTCTAGTTTTCTTCTTCATCATTTTCCTTTTTAGTGTTTTACCAAATTCACCTTGATTTTCCTGGAAATCAAGGAATTTGCAAGGGAATGGAAAATCCAATTCTTCCCTACCCTCTGCTTATGGCATAAGGGGAACGAGCCCCCTCACAACTGTGATGGGATGAAAAGAACTTCTCCTTTTCTGTATTGTGAGAGAAGCAGCCCCAGGGCCACAGATAAAGTTGCCCGGACAGAAGAAGACTGTCCCACTGGGTGACTGAACACATACTGTTTGGTTATTTGATCCCAACCTAACCCTGCGGTAGCAAAGCTACTTCCCACAAAGCAGGCCAAGTGCTGAACTCCAACCTCAGTGACTTGAGAGTAACATTGACATCCCAGCCTTCCCTTGGGAAAATATTTCCCATCCGTCTCTTAACAAAGGTTATCCTCTGCTTAGTGCTTCATTGCATTCCTCCTCTGCATCCCCCCTGGAGCACTGAACCAGAGGAGGGTTTATGTTGCTGAAGTACTCAGTCATCGCCCTCTCTGTCCTTGCCTAGGCTTTGCTAAGCTGAAGTCCCCATTTGAAGAAGATCCTACCCTCCAGTTTCTCCCCTACACTAGTGGCTCTGAACTCACATCCTGACAATTAGCTTTGCCAGCTAGTTCAGCATCTCCACATCTGTTTTCAAAGTGGTCCCATTTTGGGAAAGCTGCCAAGCTGCTTTTATTTCCAACTGAAGCTTTTGTTAAAGCTTCCCACCTAGGCTCCTAGGTGACACTCACTCTTACCTTTCTGGGTTTCACTGTGTCTGGATCCATTGTACCTTCCAAGAGACCCTCGTAATAACTTGCATTCTCCAAGACATCTTCATCATCTGGGTGGAAGAGGAGGTAGGACTTGGCACACTCCAGGGCTTTTATGTAGTCACCAACTGAGAGACAACACGATTGTTACTGGGGGCAGAGGAGGAAACAGCCCTGCCAGTAGTGCTGGGGGCTCACAAGGAGCACGGCAGGGCACAGCTGAGGAGGGCAGCTGCAGAGAGGGAGGGCACAACTTGAGCTCTCCATCAGCTGAAGGGTGAGCCCCATGCTTTACAAGGCTCTTTTGATGCAGATTTGCCTTAACTGCTCCATTTCACCAGCAGGGAAACTGAGGTACAGACACATGACTTTTCTGTGGTCATGCAGAAGTCAGATGGCATCCAAATTGGATACAAATGGACAGGCAGAATGTGGATGCTGTCCAGCAGCAAACTTCTGCTCTTCTGTGCAGCATCTTTCAGGGCTCTGGGGCAGTTTAGCCACCACATTAAACCTCTAACTGGGCAGAGGAATAAAAAAGCCTGTACACCATGCACAAAATGCTTTGGAGTCCTCCAGCTTTCTTCCCATTGCATCGATGAATGAAGAAGCTTTATGTTTGAGCAGCAGTTATGCCCATAACTCATTCTGCCTTTTTCAGGAAAGAGCTCTTAGCAGAAGCCTGAGATAGCAGAATTCTGTTGAGATTTCCTTTTATGTAACAGGACATAATAAAATACCATATAGGACCACACAACTGGCAGTATGTTACAGAACTGCCAACTCCTGATATTTTGCAATGTAGCCAACTCCTGCAGCTTTACTGTGAATCTTAAAATATTTGGTAATCAGTAAAAATTGGCATCTTGGAATAATCTTGTCCTAACTTGTGTATCTATCTATAAATATAATAACTTCAAAAATGCATCAGTTAGTTTCAGATAATGTGAAGCATATAAATCCCCAGGACTTTAATGTAAAAAGACAAATGAAACAACCCTAAAAAAGCATAAATTATTTAAAGAATAAGAATGTTTCAGTTGAAGGTTGGACTTTTAAAGCCTGACTGACGACTTTAAACACTTTTACAGAAATGCTTAATTGCATTTCAGTCAACCTGATATTTGAAGAGCAAATTTCCAATGTCCTCTCCTTACTGACTCTTTCAGACCATGCAACTGCATCGCAGTAGTGTGAACATCATGTGCTAATACCCTGATTTCCCCATAAAAACAATTCAAACTTGCATGAAAGGTAGCAAAGTTCTGCAAGTGCTACAAGGAACAGAAAGACAACCTTTACCTCTGTAATAGGCAAACTGCAAGTAGTCATAATGGAGGGGAAGAAAATTTTCAATGGGTGAGATTCGGCCAGAACGTGTGGCGAGTTCTCTGACACAGTCATGTTTGCAGGCCAGGACTTGCATGTAGTGATCTGCCAAGAAAAGGGAGAGAAAACGGACTGAAGTGAGAAGGATGGTGGAGGTGCTGAGACAAGGACAGACAGAGCTTAAATATCTCTGGCTGAAGGACGTGCAACTTGCACTGCTCTGGTCCAGCAGGTGACTGCACACCTAAAGAGCTCAGGCTCTTTTCCAAAACCAATGGAGAGTTGCAGTCACATTTTTGTCCCCTTTGAGAAATGCCTTTCTCCTTCTGTCAACTGTAGAGGGAGCCTGAGCATCTCTTTTGTGTTCCAGGAGCTGCTGCTTCAGGCCAGGAAAAATGCATGAGTGCAAGGACATGCAGGTGGCAGGTAGCTCTTCAACCCCGAAAGCCAAAACAGAGGTGAGGACACCCACAGAGCAATCAGAGATAGGAGGACAGGGTGGACACATGTGTGCCTCATGAAAGCCATCCTCACGCTCCCTTACTTCAGCTCATCTTTAATTGTCTCCTTTCTGCAGCAAGAAAGCTCCTAAGTGCACAGTGAGGATTAGATGAGAGGGGTTGGTGCAGCTTCTCAAGCATGGCAAAGCAAAACACCTGCAACGCAAGTCTGAAAGGTCTGAGGTGTAAATAACTGGCAGCAAAATCCCCATTTGCTGCTTCTCAAAGATGAGAGCTCTCCCAGGGAAACACAAACACATGGTAAACATCTGCCATTAGCAAAGTTTCTTCATTGATGGGAGTCCACAATATAGGCGTCATATCAGCTGTACAATTTCAAAGCCAATGCTGACATCTGATTCCAGTTTGGAGTCTTTGCTGCAGTGTACTTACAAATGGACTGTACTTCTTCTGTCTTTGTACACCATAAAAAACCTTAAGAAACAAACATGGGCTTAAAAAAAAAAAAAAATAGTGTGCTCAGCTACTAACACGTTCCTTAGAGCAGCCAAGAAAACAACCCAAGGAATTTGCAATGAAACCAAGTGGAAATTCAGAACATTCCCCATTTGCTCTGGGCAGGTAGTCTGGGTAGTTTTCTGATTTACCATATGCATCCAGGGTATTACAAAAAGCAAGCAGGGAAAGGACATAAATAAAGTTGTTGTAATTTAAACCTATTTAAGCATCCTAGACCTGAAATAATCTATCACTGAGAAGCACTGCTTTTTATTGGTACTGTCAAGGTTCCCTAGAAACTGGCTATATAGACAGGAATCAATTCACTGAAATGCATCAGCCCCTGTGGTGGAGAGGTGAACCCCTCACAGCAGCACTGCAAATCAGCTTGGAATTGAAAAGACAAATTAGTTTTGAAGAAACTTATACTCTCTTTTCTTGTTGCATTAGTGTTCCTACTCCCTTCTGAAACATCTGGGTCTGACTGCCCTGGACCCAGGGGTAAACTCTGGATTATGCTTCCTATAAAGAACCACTTAGTTCCATTATGTATCTTATTTACCTCTGTGTGCCCTCACTTCTCTGCTTCTTTGGGTGCCTTAACGGCCCTGGGATTTAGCATTGTTCTTCCCAGTCATATCTGGCCAAAACAAGACACAGCACTTGCAGAGATCAAGCGGCTTGTTATCATGCCCAAGTGATGTGTTGGGTTGATGACCAACACACCATGATCGCATCTGTGCTTCAGCACAGAAATATCTTCTCTGCTCACTGGAGCCGCAGTTGATTTGTACAGCAAAGAAGCAATTTAAGAGACCTGTTTGATGAACAGCAGCTTTCAATGAGAAGGAAAGTAAGTTTTCTTTGCCAATAAAGGCTGATCTCTTGGAAGGCTTGATATAGCACTTGGTGTCCTGCTTATGGCTTTAAAACCAGGCATGACCAGCTGCCAGATACACTGGTACCAGATCAGCCCTTACAACACTTCCGATATTTTCTGCATGGGTAAGTAAACCCAACAAAGGCAGCTTCCCATCTGGTATGTTGGTGGTTTCTCAGCTTGGTCATTTCAATTAGATTTTCTGTCTTGACACAAGCAAAAATTAGGCAAAACTGAAAAACAGTTTGCAAACAAATGAAGTATTTTCTACACAAGAAGGAAAACTGCAGAGCTTGATGTAACTCCAAGGCCATGAGCAGATAGATAAATAAGATTCCTGTCACTAAACAAATCTTAATTTATTGCTCTTCTTTCCTTACGACTAATTAAATGTAATCTTATTTCTGCTGTGAATGAACTGCTTTAATCCCCTCTGGCTCAAAGCCATACATGCAAATCTGAACATTACACAGCAATGTTCAATTCTCTCCAGAGAATTCAGTCAAGATCATAATTAGGTAGGCCTCCGCTAATGACAAATCCATGCATTTGGATAGAGAGGAAATCTATGTTCTGAGTCTGTTTGGCAACTTTCCTGGCCATCTGGAGTATGACCAAGAGAACTCTGCTGCTCTCTTCATATGCATTGAAAAACAGAGAAAATAAAAACAAGAGGCCAGCAATATCTGGATTTCAGTGAGGTATGTGAGACTCTGTACAGGGGAAATGGAGGCAGTTTATGTTAAAACACCTATACTTTCAGCTCTTATGGAGAGCTGCAAGTGCTCCACACATCTGGAAATGCAATTTTTCTGGCCCAGCTCTTATTCAGGACCAAAATGAGATGTTCTAGTTCCCTGTCCTCTGGATTTGCACTTTCTGGCTTTCCAAGTCCCTCCTTCAGCATTACTTACAAGCAGCAGTAATGGAAGGGAAGACACTTCACCAAATCTAGCCAAAGGCCCAAACTCGAACATATTCTAGGACCAAGGGTGAGACCACTAAAGATGCAAAAAGATCTCACCTGCAATAGCTTCGTAGAGACCAGCCTTATATTCCAGGTACTCATACTCCTCAAATCTCTGTGGTCCCTCGCACATGATCTGGCAATCTTCATCCTCAGAGTAGTACCCTTTCAATGCACTCTCCAAGAACTCAATGGCCAGCTCATACTCCTCCTTGTCATAGTGCTTTACCCCAGCACTGTAGTCTTCCTGCAAAGTAGGTAGGCAGAAGACAAGACCATGAGTGGGCTATGCTGCTTGGACCACAAAATCCTGCCCTTGCCAACTGCAGGTGCTTCTCAAAACAAGCAGTCAGGGACAGAATAATCTCCAAGTACTAGACACAAGCAGTTGCACCAAACCATGTTTAAGCCATCAGTGGACTTTTGGACCAGTGGGACCTTGCTAACCTGCCTAAATGCTCTTCTGAACTCCTACATACTTAGGGAAACCTCAGTGCCACCTCTGGATTATGCATTATTCAAAAAAACATTTCTTTTTTTTTAATCCTCCTACCCAGCAATTACACTGGATGCCAAAGGAAAAGACTTCTTTTGACTCAGGCACATCTCTTAGAATAGCCCCTACGGAGCACCTCCGTTAATTACACAAAAAGAGCCACTCCTACTTCCTTGTGTCTTGAGAAATCACAAAGCTGCGGGCAGCCCTGGCATTTATGCTTGGCTTTCACTTTGGGGAGGTGGAAATAGTTGCCACTCTCCTGCCTGCCACCCTGCACCCTCACCAGCAAAGCCACAAGCACATATTCTGCCCAGGTGGGAGAAGCCAGCTCAAAAGAGCCACAGCCATAGATGACCCCAGAGTTCCCTGAAGGGAGGAACAGAGCAGTGTGGCCTGAAAAAGGAGCTGTCTTGACTTAAAGAGAGGTCTGAAAGGGAGAATTTGTTTTCCTGTATTGTAATATGGACCTTGGTAAGAATCTCTCCATTCAAGGATGGTGCGCTCTTAACCTCCTACATCTCCTCTCTCCATACTGCCTGACACTTAACCCAGGCACCTCTGTAGCTCAGACTCACCATGTGCTGCTTGGCCTCCCGGTCAATCAAGCTGACCTTCCCTGCTGTGTTCTTGTAGTTTTCAATGTCCTGCTGTATCTCCATGTGCTCAGGATTTGCCATGAAGAAGGTATGAGCTGCATTTGCTGCCTCCTCCAGCTTGTTCAGCTGTAACAAGATAAGAAAGACCAAGTGAATTTGTGATGTAGGATAGTGAACACAGCAGTTTATGCCACACCTTTTGACACCTTTATCTCTGACACCCTTTTGATGCCACTGGTCTGGGCAATGATGGGATAGTCAATGAAAACCTGTATACAGAAGCTGTATCAAATTACTTGGATTTAGAGGTTCAGAACTGAGACAGAATCAGTATCACCCTGGAGAGATCTTCACAAACAGGCCAAAGTGCTAGCACTAAACACACCCACAGCAGCTGCTGAAAGCTCAAGGAGCAGCACAGATGTTCAGATGAAACATCTGCATGACTTAGCAGGAGAGAGAGGGGCCATTTCCATGGTTAAAGCACTTGCTCCTGAAAGAAAGCCACCATCACTGGCTACCAGCAAGATGCAGAGTCAGGCTGCTGGAATCGGTCTGCAGTCTGAGCAGGCTCACCCAAGCTTGTTAGCCAGAATCAGGCTAATGCTAGCTTTGGCAAGGCTATGTCCAAGTACTCCTTGATAGCAAAATTCACCTTCAACCCTGTGCCACTACTTCTAGGCTCCCGAGGAGCTAGAGCCAGTGAGCTTAGGCATACTTATGCTATGCAGTTGTCATAGTATAGAAGCTCACATGCAGAAATCTGTGCATGCACCCATAAGACAACCCAAATGGCAAAATGATGAGAACTGAAAAACCAGCCAGGCATATAGTAACTAGTTTAATTTCTGACCTATGTTTATCCTTAAAGATGTGGTTGAACTGTCAGTCATCTGAGCAGCCCCCTCATCAGCGGGTGGTGTTGACGCGGGAGTCATGGACAACGCTGAGACAATCAATGTGATCAAGCGAGTGCCATTTTATTAGACAAAGTGTCAATGTTATATAGAGATTCTTAGCACAGCTACAGTGATTTGGCAATTGTTGATTGGGCACCTTAACCCTTAACAATGCTAGGACTGGATAACACTGTCCTGGGAACTCGAGCCCCAGAACTTCTCAGCTCCCCCTCTCCTCCACCTGCCTCTGAGTTCTTACAGGTGGTGTTTCTTTTACTCCCTAATCCATGGCCTTCAGTTTATCTTGACTCCGTTTCTGTTCTCAGGCAGGCTGCCTTACACCAAGGTCTCTGGATTGCTCACAAAATGTCCGTTGTCAGACAGCCTGCCCACAGGGTGGCTTGTTACCTCAGCAGAAGTGTTTGCAACCATTTTTAAAATTAAAATTCACATCCAATTACACATTAGCACCTATTGAACCAAGTGGGATTGGCATCTGGGTGAAATCACAGGGCCTTATACTTGAGGGATGCCCTGATATATATATCCCGTGGCAATGTTGCATGAGCAGTTTATGAAAGTGATGAAGTGCTAAGGGAAAAAATGCAAAGGATTTGCTCAGGGCACTTGGCTGCAGTAACAGCATGGCAAAAACTTTTTTATGCTGAACGTTGCTCTGAGCAGGAACATCTGGATTGGGGCAAATGATTTGGCTGGACAAAGGAGAGTCCCTCTGAAAGCCCCAGGCCAACACCAAATCACTTGGCAAATCTGCTTTAGAAAGTGGAGCTGTCTGCCAGCACTAATAAAATATCCAAGTTGTTTAAGTGGCAGAATGATGCCTCCTTTCCTACTGCACATAAAGCTTGGAAAAAATAAGCGAAGACAGGCATTATTTTTGCAGGGTAACCTTCTCTTAGGGCAGCATGGAGGATGTGTGTGTGTTTTGGCTGTGAAGGAAGAAGCTGATGCCTTTTGAATCTCCACTCTCAAACAAAATTTCCAAGGCACATATTAAAAAATGATTGTAATGGGTTTCCTTTGGCTTTTCCTCAAAACAAGGTGGAATTAGAAATGCAGCAAGCTGCTGAAAATAACTCTTTTCATTAAAAAAAAGAAAATTATTTCAGTGATTGGGAGCCCAACTTAAAGTTGAGTGAAGCTTGAAAGATGCAAAACACACTGGGACATGTATTTAGACTCCTGGGACTCAGTGCATCCCCCAGAGAAGTGCCCAACGCTTTCATCTGCACTATTTAGATTAGGAGGAGTGCAAACACAATCTGCAGAACAAACAAGGGAGCTACCATGAGTCAAAATGGTGGTGACTGGAGACAACACAGCTGTTCGAAATCCCTGGCTGAGCTTGACAGGGTGCCTGTGTGATTCTGATTAGGGAGACACGGAATGGGACCAGACACACAACTAGTACCAGAGGGTTTGTGAAACTGGCACTTTTATATCAGATAAGCCATTCTGGACGTGCTCTCACATTGCTTACTGGGGCATGGAGACATTTTGAAAGCAGGTGCCTGGATACATGAAGATCTGCTGGAGGAAAAGCCCAGCCTTTGCTGCAGGGCCAGATCCACTCCAGCACAGCCAAAATCACTTGTGCAGTTCCCTGAAAGGCAAGGGCAAAGCTAGCCAAAGAAGCATGCATGAATACCCCCAAAAGGAAGATGACAGCTCTGGTCAGAGAGCATCTCAGCCCACTCCCCAGATCTGCCCTTTGAAACCAAAGCACCTCTGTGCTGCAATGCCCACAGAAACGCAAAAAATTTGCCTTGTGTAAACTTCAGAAGTTTTTCAGGATTAGCTCTGTGCTGACAACACAGGCAGAGAAGCCAGCTTTCACTGCAGAAACAACATCAGTTCCAGTCCTTCTCTTGGCGTTTTCCTAAGAACACCACTCTTCAGAATAACCTCCTGGCTTCTCAGGCAACCAAATGACTGTAAGTAATTTCTTTTTTTCAGCTCAACACAAAAACCCCTCAAACCTCTTCAATGTGGATTTTTATTTTTTTAAAGAGACGTTCCTATTCAGAAACATGCATCAAGTCTTGAAAAAGCTCGTCTCTAACACAATCCCATCCCAAAAAAGGTCTTCACAGCTGGATAGCATCTGATACAGGATAAAGGATGGACCAGAGCATCTCATGATGGGAATTTTCAGGTCATGCTGAGTATGGGTGGGACTGTCACTGCAGCCGGTAATTAGAAAGGTTGAGATGGGGCAAGAAGTTTATTGGAGACACATGAGCTGCTGACACAATCCAGAGGACTTCTACTAAGCCAATATTTGAGCTGCTCAGGAGAATTGCATTCCTCCATGCCACATCACAGACGTCTATTCACAGGCAGTGTCCTGTCTATGAAGACTTAAAAGGGACCAAATGCATCTTAGCAAGGAACTGATCCCTGAAGACACAGCTGCAATTACCTGCTGTGGGATGTTCTTTTTTCCTTTGGTTCTAACTCCTTTTCAGAAAGCTGTCAGAAACTCTCACAGATCCTAGGGTGGGCTTAGTTCTTCCTGGGTAACATCCATTTCTGTGAGATAGGAAGAATCTGATTTCTAGACACAATAGAAAATGCCTTTCCCACCCTCCAAAAAAGGCCCATGCTGTGTATAGTCCTCCTGGCTCTTCATAGTAAAGATGACCTTTGAGGGTTGCTAAGTGGACTCAAAGCAGAACATTTCACCTCAACACTTTTCAATTTGTCATGTCCCGTATTTGCCTCAAAAACATTCAAGTAACAGAAAGAAGCCAACAGCTGCCAAGTTTGGGGGAGTTTTTCAGTGGATGTGTGTATACAAAAGCAAATTCCTAACTGGTAAGACACATTCAGAGTCAAGCACTGACATTAATTATGAAACACTCTTGGGAAACTTTAGCCAAAACACTTTGAATGCACAAGGAGCAAGATATTTTGGTTTTTAAAGGTCTGGGCTGGGACTCAGGACACCTGGACTCAGTTCCTGGCCCTGTCACAATCTTACTGTGCAGCCACTGGAAAAAACATTTTGTTTTCTTTGTGCCTGATTTTCCGTTGTTTTAAATGAGTAACAATAAAAATAATAGCATTTTTTCCTACAGGGCAATAATTTTGTTTATTTAGATGGCAAGCAACTCAGGGACCATAAGCATATGCAAGCATGTAACACAAGGCATTTTGATGTTTGTGCAGCCACTGCTGAATGAAAACCTGCAAGGAGAAAATGACAACTGTAGAATCACAACCTTAGTATTTGCTCTAAGCTCTGCTTGTTCACCCCACTGAAATTATATTGCTGGGCTATAGCCTAGAGATGACATACAAAATCAACACCAGCATTGACAGAACCCCAGGAATACCATGTCTATTTTGATCTTACCATGACAATGGCTAGAGACAAGAAGGGGAAAACGCAACATACCAGTGTTCACCCCAATTCTGAGTTTTCATGTTGAAATTAGTTTTTTTTTTGTTGTTCAAATGGTAGGATTATTTCATTTCACAGAAAAAGAGGACAATAATTTTAAGCAGCAAAACCTCAAATTAAGGAATTTCAGTCCCATCTGGGACAGTGCTGACCTGGACTTCAATGTGACTGCAACTTCCAACTTCCAGTAGTGGCTTGGATTAGGAAGGTTGTTTTAAGTGGAACATTAGACAGAACCATAGGCTGGGGAAAGGACCTTGAATGAACATTTTGAATATCACCATACAATTGACTCCAAGTCTCATTGATAACCATTGAGAAAATGGAGCTTTCATGGGCTGCATGATGGAACATGAATTACCAGTTCTTTAATAGCCCATTGTCATTCTGGTAACTGTTGAGCCATGTATCAGCCAGTAAACTCCATGCTGAGCAATTTGATTTGTACCTATAATGCCACTCACAAACCTGCCATGCTTAGGAAATAAACTGTCTCACTGGAACATGTCTAACCTTCTGTTTGATTTTATCATAACCTCAGCAGCTGCATCACTCAGAAAGAGAAAGAGCATACACCTCATCACTAATGCTCACATGAAAACAGCTCAGACTGGCTCAGCATCACGTGCAGGCATGTGCTCCAAATTCACACTTGCCCTTGCCATGTGCAGATGAATGAATTGCGACTGAAGCCCACCTCATACCAGGTGCTCAGAAAGGTTCCATAAACCCTACGCCACACACCACCACCATGGTTTTAGCTAGAATGACCCTAAACTTGCAGCCCTTGAAGTTTGTTCACTGATGCTTGGCAGTGGGGATAATGAAGTGGAACAGGCAGTGTACCAGGTCTATGAAATGAACATTAGACAGCCTTACAGTCTGCTTGTGCAACCACCACCACTTCACTTGCATACTGACATAGTGCCATTTATGGGCAGAAGAAGCTGTAGCCAGAGTATCTACAGTTACCGAGGTGCTCCCAGTTTACCTTGAAGTTTTCTTGGCAAGAACAAGGATAAAAGAAGTGTAAAAGTCAGAGCATTCTAGAGAGAATGTAGCCAAGGCAGTATTGATTCTGACCAACTGAGACAAGGAGTCACAGCGCATGATATAACCAAGCCCTCAGAGGGTTTTTCACAATGAGTTCCCATTTCATTGAACTATTATTAGACATCGGTAACTGTCATGTATTCTGTGTGACTGTTATAATACAACCTGTTTCTAGAGTAAAGTATCTTCAGCATGTAAGACATAGTTTGAATAAAAAAACTTTTTTGGGGAGGGAAAGAGAAGAAAGGCTTACACACTGAAAAATGTATCAGATCCCTCAAAACCCCAGCATTTCTTGCCACATCAAGACTGGACCTACCTGCACAGTTAATTGCTGAGTGCCTGAGCTTGGCATAGAGACTGTGAGAAAAAATTTCAGACTATTTGGCTGACCTAGAAACCAAAGTCTCAAACAACAGTTCAATGGTTTGCTGAAGAGATACTGGTTTTTTAAACTTTTCCGTAGGTCCACTGCTGTTGTGCTGTATCAGAGGTTTAGTGCATTGTGCTCTGCAGAAGAGGAACACTCTGGACTTGATAAACATAGATAACAAGGAAAATAAAAGGCTCAGTGTCATGAAGGATTAATCTCATTGAGCCTATGGAGAGTTTGCTGCCTGGGCAAGCAGAAGCAAGTACCAATGAGATGGCTACAAATAGCATATGACTTCCTCTCAACTGTTTTATTATTGCAATTAGAGAAAGAAGAAAGTTTCCAGAGAAGTTTTCCCTCGCTGATGGAATTGCACATTTACCAGAAGGTGCTTGAGCTGTCTGCTGCCCACAACAACCACCACTGACCCTGCAAAACACTAGAATCAGAGAGAAAGGCAAGCATATCTCCAGAAAGAGCCTTACCCAAGTGTAGGTAATGGGTACCAAGTGACAAAGACGTGAAGCAGCCTTCAAGTTCATTAGCACACCATCCCTTGCTCTCCAAAGAGTTTACTAGTTTCTTGTCTTCCAATTCAAGATAAATATGTTTGGACCTTGTCCTTGCCTCTACTGTGACAGGGAGCAATAGTGGTGCTTTTCTGGAGGCTCCTCATGGATCTTTTCAGAGGTTTTCTCCATTTCCAAAATGCAGGCAGCCTCCCTTCAGTGTGCTTTGAACACTTCCTCTCAGACCACCCCAGTGTGCCCTGCTGCTCACCAGTCACTCTGGAAGACCTAGATCCAAAACAGAACAAATCTGGAGAATTAGTACAGGGAAAACTTCTTATCAGAAAGGAAAATCAGGAAGGGTTTGGGTTTTCCTGTTATTGCAATAAGTAATTTTTCAGTACATGAACACATGCAGAATGGTAGGTATTTGGTCAAAAGAGCTGACTAAACATTGAATTAGTCTCTGGAAAGTGGCAGATAATTAGAAATTTAAAACCAAACTAACCAAACCACTTGAGTATTCTTCCTGAAACTATTTTTTTCAATTAACCAAGGACAGAAATCAGATTTCCTAACAAATCTCTCACTTGAGCCATGCTGACAGTATTTTATGTAAGTACATGCATGTACGGGCCCAGCAGACTGACTACATCACCCCACCCCACCTGAAAAGGACATTTGCACTGAGAAAGCAAATTAGACTGAGACACTTCCTTCCTTCTTTCCCTCTCCAATGTGCTTCTCTTAAACTGCTCCCAAACAGGTAAGAATGAAGATTTTCACACGTTTCTGGCTGTGCATTGTATGCTTCAGTGCATACAAGATCTAACAAATACTGCACATGGAGCAGCACATTACTCACAGCAAGTGACTTGCAAAACCACTTCCCAGCAGGAAAGACCCTTCCCACACAAATCCGCATAGCAGGTAGTGGGAAATACATTTGTGTTTACTGAACCTTCGATCTGACTGATTGTGAAAACACCGAGACAGATTTTGTCCTGTGTAAGCACTCAGTTTCAGCATACTCTGATGACAGCTAAGTTGCCTATGAAACAGTATTTTCAGACAAGTAAAAATTCCTAAAACATGCAGCTTGGGCAAGAAATCTCTTGTAGATGGGATTCTTCCTTCTGTGCCAGTAGATGACAGGCAAGACCACAGACAGGAGCAAGCAGTACACAGATTTCAGCACACTACTCTGTACAGAAAAAGGTCACTTCTATCAGCTGGTAGCTGGCCAGTTGTCCTCTTCCCTCCAGCTCCAAACATAAAACCATGCTGCCAAGACACAATGGCCACACCACAGTTAGTGGTGTGAAACAACCTGGCTAAAAATGGGCACTTTCTCTATATTTAAGGATGTCAGCATAATTTGAAAGCTAAGTAAGAGCTTATGATTTTCACTGGAAGAGGCGGAAAGTATTCAATGCTCAGGAGTCTGTGCAGATGGTTACCCATGAGGCTCCTACACCACAGAGTTCTGCTTGGTCAGGTAATTGGAGATGAGCCAGTGGCCTTTGGAGAGGAGTAGCATGGGAGAAGCAACACATTTTCAATCTAATGGCAACAAGCAGTGGTAGATACTAAAAGATGCAGCATATAAAGCCAGCAAGGATTTCCAGAGCAGAGGTTTTCTTGTGCATGCCCTTCCTCCTGTTATTATAGCATCCTTGTGGCAACCCTAGTCGTTGCACACCTGGGATAAGCCCATGCATTTTAAACTTATGAAATGGAACAGCTGGGAACAAGCACTATGTGACTATCCCGTTCTCACAGACCACCAGCAAGAGTCCCGTAGGCCACAGGCTGTTCAACAAATAAGGAGCTTTCATCGGATATATTGACTGATAACAGACAGAGAGGCCTGCACAGTCCCCTGCAGAGAGTCTTGGAAATACCTGGGAAGAAAGAGATGAATCTTACTAAAACTGCTGGCAAAGAGCAAGGGAGACCTTTGCCCATGAAGGGAGAAAACTCAAGGCTGGAATGCTTCAATCTCATTTAAGTTAAAACTGATTGACTGCTTTTAGGGAAAAAACAGAACAAACCAAAGTTGGCAGGCAATGAAAAGGGTTGTGGGGTGCATCAAGTAAGCCTGAGACACAGGAAGAAGCGGACAGGGCATGCTCTCCAGCAGCAGAGGTGCCACGGGAACATAATATTCTACATTTCCACAAAGTCTTCCAGCCTTTGAAACCAAAAGCATTTGATTTGGGCCAAGAACGAACTTATCTGTGATGAAATAACTGAAGCAAAGTGATGACACAGACATGGAATGAAGAACGCCTGGGAAAGTGTCACTTTTTTATAGTGTCTAAGATCCCAACACAAGTATAATCCACAACACAGAAACAAACTTAACAGTGTTTAGTCTAAGGAGGTTGAAGGCCAAAGTACACTGCAGCACATCTTTATCAGAAGACTTGCTATCAGTAAAGTATTTCATTAAAACAAGTGACATGCAACCTCCTCTTCCAATGAGGGGATGAGAGTTGTACCCTTGTGACTAAGTTGATTGACAAATACAAAAGTGATGGTGAATAATCTGAGAGCTGTGTATGACAGGTTGATGTCATGCATGTACCAACAAGAATAAGGCAACACAGCTTATTCTGACAAACTTCCGGATATCAGTACTTCTCCTGGGAAAGGACAGATGGCATTTGTCCAGTATGCTTGCAAGAATTGCAGAAAGCATATCAGAGACTGGATCCAAAATTAGCAGAACTGTCACATATTCTTTGTTTTCCAGATTCTGTATTTTCCCTGCATCTTCCCTCTCTGAGACCCATAAAGCAGTATCTTTGCAGTTTAGTTAATTTTTTCTAGTATCCTGCTTCCCTGAACATTGCAACTAGTTGTGCTGTACTGGCTGATAACATCAGGCACTGAGTAAGACTCCAGAGCTCTCTCCACACTGGTATCTTGATAGAAATAATTACTAAATCGCTTAAGAAAAGCCCAACAGAAAAATCAGAGGCAAGCAGAAAAATTCTTACGGCAGAAATTTTCCACCCTTTTCAAAGTTTAGCTATGGCTCAGCACCTTTTAAAAGAGACATGATGAGTTGTTGAAAGCCCTTCATGAGCCAGAGTTTCTTGTGAAAATGCATATGCTTGTCTGCTGTCATTCAGTATCATCCACACAGCTATACGTGCCCCTAGAAAACACCTTTTAGAGAGGATGCACAGATTACTCATGGCCATTCTGGAGCATAACTGCTGATAAAATGATACTCCCTTTTTGCAGCTCTCTTTTGATGTAAACAGTATTTTCACAAATAGCTTATCTAAGCCCTCTTCCAAGCCTGAAGACTGCTTCTCACTACTTTTGCCCTGAGCAGTAGAAAGCCCATCTCCTGAAGAAGGCACTGACTGACTGGTAGTGATTATGGTGAATTTATTTGACTAACAACAGAACATCTGTTGGAAAAACAGAGTGCAGACTCCTGAGGGTGGGCTGCAAACAGGACTGCTATCTGAGAAAGAGGTTGTTATCTCTGTTCCCTGAGCCACAATGGGACAACAAAGGGAGAAACAAACAAGCCATAAATCCCAAGGAGAAAAGAGACTCATAGCTATTCCCTTAACGCAAAACCCTTGACAGTCTTCAAGGAAATAGCTTTAATTACCATGGTTTTTTTCCAGACACAATATTTCTGGAATACCTTTTCTAGGGCTCAAGTCATAAGCTAGTGGATCACAATTTGCAACTGCTGAATGTTTGGAAACCATCATGGTAGCGATGGACACTAGGACACTGCAGACCTGATTAGATAAAGCATCAGATCACTATTCCAATTCAATGTTTTAGCATTTAGCAAATACTGAAGATCTACAGATCAGGGGTGGGCTCTGCTCACCATGAGGAGACCTGACAGATACCAAGAGAAAGCAAACTGAGCTTATGACTTAGGTGACAACTGTGCTCTTTGAAAAGAGGCTTTTGTGCTGATCTAGTAGATTGACTGCTACTGGGCCAGCACAAAGATGCCACATTGAAAGCAAAACTTGTAGAGAAAGAGAGAAACTACAAGGAGGGAAGTGAAAATAATTCTGCACTATCATCTCAGCTGGTATGGAATGCAAAGGAAAAGTCTTTCAAGGGGCACCACCTTTCCCCCAGCAGTGGCAAGGGGTGGACACTTGTAGGCAGAGTGTAAAGACATGGCAGGTACACAGGGACCCTCCCACCCAGAGTATTGTTGGGGAAAGCATCGGTTTACAAGCTTCCTAAATCAGGATTTTATTATGGACCACTGTGCTTAAAAGCCACTGATAGACCTATCCTCTAAGGTGCTGTGTAATCCTTTCTGGAACACATTTATACAAGCTGCAATAAATAAGGGATTTAGGAGATTTTTAGACATCAGTTTATTATTTTCCCCAGAGTAGATGCATGGCTGAGAAAGACCTACCACTAGGCTGTGTTAGAGTTTTCAGAAGAGGTGGGGTTGCTGCAAAATGCACCTGCAAACACATTTACATGCCTGGAAGGCAAGAGCCACTGCAGCAGCACTGCAAGCTTCCTCACGCTCCTCCAAAGTTTATTCATTACACTAAAACTCAAATCCAACTGAGTAAAACAGAGATGTAAGCTGCTGCTCGGGCTCTTGGTGCAGCTCCAGTATCTCCTGTGGAGTTACACCAGGGTGAATTTGGCTCATGCTTCAGTGAGCATGGCCACATACCACTTGGACAATTGCCTCCATACATGACACACACTGCAAAGTCTCAGCTGGATTTGCTGCTTCTGAAATGAAAACACTTTGCTCATTTTCCCCAGCCTTAGCTTGGTAATCTTTACTAAACACTTATTAACTAGACGGCCTTCATTTCCTGAGAGCCTGGACCTAATTACACCAGGAAACACTCTGCTTTTTCTTCAGACACTGAGAAATGCTGGTTTCTGAGCCCTCCTCCTACAAAATCAAACTTCTGTCTGATTAGTAGCAGATAGGGCTTGGGGGAGGAATGCAGCTAAATCTCAAAAGGAAAACTGCAGTGGTTATTCACAGAGATCCCCTGGCTTCACTCTACATCGTTAATAACAACAATAAAATGTCACATCTCTCCTCCATCCTTTATTAATCTTAGCTGAGCCTTGCAAGGCCCCTGCAAAGAGGGATCACTTTCCCCAGCTTGCAGGTAAGGGGTTCAGTGTTTCACAGCAAATCAGAACCAGATCTCTGGGTTGCCGGCTCTTAACACCATTCCTCGAAGGAGTGCAACAAGCTCCCGCAGCTCCATTTCTTTATCAGGACATTTGATACAGTGGTGGGATAAAGCAACCTTTGCCAAATGTGCTGCACACAGAACAGCACTTTCAAAACCCTCCTTTGTGCCACAGGGCCAGCTGGGATGTTGAACTACAATTGCATGCTTGTAACAGAGCTCAGAATATCACCATCAAATCAAACTGTTGGTTAATTAGTGCATGAAAAATGCCCTACAAATGCATAGCAATGGAGTTTTAATGCCAGTAGTGCCAAATTGCAAGATCTGCTGTTGCATCAGTTTTATCCTGTGAGCTGCTCAGCCTGTCCCAGTGGGCAGCCAAGCAGCAATTGTGGTGCCACATCTGATGGGAGCAACCTACAGCAAACCTGCTTGGGCAAGAAAGGCGATGAAGACTTGTGCTAGGAGGTTGTGCTTCCTCTGACTGTGGTTTCCAGACAGTCTTATTATTCCTATTATCTTTGCTCATGAAAAAGCCTACAGAAAGTAAGAGCAGAATTGTGACCCTCCAAGTGCTGCAGTTTTCCTTTTGCATGAGTTGGTGAAATGGCATGGATGGGACCTGTGAGCTTCCAGTATGGACAGTGCATGTGTGTCCAGTGGGTGACCCAGGAGGAAGTGGGCACATAGAATCATAGAACAGAATAGAATCATAGAATAGTTAGGGTTGGAAAGGACCTTAAGATCATCTAGTTCCAACCCCCCTGCCATAAGCAGGGACACCTCACATTAAACCATCCCACCCAAGGTTCTGTCCAAGCTGGCCTTCAACACTGCCAGGGATGGAGCACTCACAACTTCCTTGGGCAACCCATTCCAGTGCCTCATCACCCTCACAGTAAAGAACTTCCTCCTTATAGCCAATCTAAACTTCTCCTGCTTATGTTTGAACCCATTCCCCCTTGTCCTGTCACTACAGTCCCCAATGAAGAGTCCATTCCCAACATCCCTGTAGGCCCCCTTCAGATACTGGAAGGCTGCTATGAGGTCTCCATGCAGCCTTCTCTTCTCCAGGCTCAACAGCCCCAACTCTCTCAGCCTGTCTTCGTATGGGAGATGCTCCAGTCCCCTGATCATCTTTGTGGCCCTCCTCTGGACTTGTTCCAACAGCTCCATGTCCTTTTTATGTTGAGGACACCAGAACTGCACACAATACTCCAGGTGAGGTCTCATGAGAGCAGAGTAGAGGGGCAGGATCACCTCCCTTGACCTGCTGGTCATGCTCCTTTTGATGCAGCCCAGGATGCGGTTGGCTTTCTGGGCTGCAAGCGCACACTGCAGTTGGCTCATGTTCCTTTTCTCATCGATCAGTACCCCAAAGTCCTTCTCCACAGGGCTGCTCTGAATCTCTTCATGATGTACATGTCTTTCCAAGAGAGAGATCAAGAGATGTGCCCACTGCAAAGGGTTGATTATCAGCACAATCCATATTTTTCACTCTGGGTTGAGTGAAAAAACTTCATCTTTTTTCCTCCTCCGGCCAAAAGCTGGAAATAGGACACAAACCTAGTACTCTAGACAAAAGCAGTCCACAGACTGAAATCCTGGGAACTGGGATAAACCAGAAGGGAAGCCAATGCATTAGAGCAAACACTTCCCATTTATCTCTCCAGCATTGATCAAGCACCAAACTAGAAGCATCAAACACCCTGAATGAGACAGAGCTGAGGTTTTTTCTACCACCGTCCTCCCTGGCCTACCATCACAAACATGTTGCCAGAGATGCAGTGTGGGGGAAGATGCTTAGTCCTTGGGAACGGAGGCTTCTAAGCTCCAACACAGTGTCCCACACAGATTGCTGCTCAGGCACAGGAACATCTGCAACAGCTGCTTGCAGAGCAGGACTTTTGAAAAGAGGCTTATGTTTACCACTGAAACAAGCACAGAGACAAAATACACCAATATCTACCTCTGAACAGATAAATGTTTGGTCTGCATAGATTCTTGTACTGAAAGCAGTTATGGATGGAGTCAGGCTGGATGCCAGGTACACAGTGAACAAACATGTAGTGTTTAGCTCCAACTTTTGACACCCTCAGGGCCCTACTTGGTGGAAACCCTGTAGAGACACACTCCTCCACAGCCTTCTTCACATCAGGGGCTTAAAAGCATTCATGGTGATGGATGTTCTTCACTGCTCTCTTATCCAAGTGCTGGTTCCTCCATTTCTCAGCTGTCAGTGGCACCAGGAAGCAACATCTTGAAGGATGCATATGTCACTTGTAGTCACATCACAGGTGTTTATTCCATTAGTGCTTGCTTTAGTCTGCCTGCCTGAGGTGGATGGAGAAAGCAGCTGCTTGCTGCAACTCCAGTGAAGGTTGCCTCTGAAGAGGCAGCCCTGCCTGCAACTGTGGGATGAATAGCAAGACAGAGCCTGCGGGGAGTCGGACATGGATATCATGAAGTGGCACACACAGGCAGTGGTGTCTCCCACAGGCATGCTGACAGGGATCCCCCCCAAGCACAGGCTGTTATTATTCACATTCTGCATCCCGGCTGCCAGCTGCAGCCCCACCACTGATGTCACCCTGGCAGGCTGAGAAACACTACCTACTGTCTGGGACAAAACTGTTTTCTAGTATGCAAAAATGAGAAGCTGTCTGCCCTGCTGAGGACACGTCTGAAGTCATTCTCTTGCCAGAAGCCAGTGTTTTCTGAGCACTTCCAAAGGGAGTCTGGTTTTCTAATTCTTGGCTCTGGTTCTGAGTTACTGGGAATTCTTCTACCAGTCACTATGTATATCCATGACTCAGTTTCCCTGTTAAACAGGAGCACAAACGTTTTGGCCCTGGCTTCTGGGAAGCTGAATGACAGCATTTAAATACCTCAGATGATGTCTCAGGGCTTAAGACATCAGAAGATTTTTCTGTTGATGTTCAAATAATGTCTTCTGTGAGAGCTCACTCAATCCTTCTAAAGTGGCTCTTTGTCCCTGTTCCCATCCACACCCTGGCTCCTCTTTGGAAGGCAAATACCATAAAAGGCTGTTTATAGAGACCGAGATATAGAAAGAAGTCAAACAGGGTCAGGCTCACTACTGCCTTGCTGCCCTGAGCTGTGGCCAGGGAGGGGTCATTTCCCGCTCCCCTGGCGATCCACTGGGAACAGCAGCCCGACTGTCCGAGAAGCCTCCGATATGAGTGGGTGTCTCTTGCCCCTTCCCAATGAAACGTTTTATCTCCAGTGGAAACAGCTAAGACGGAAAAGGCGGATGATGCCAAGATTATGTAAGAGAGTAAGGAAAATAGCCAGCATCCCTAATCAATCATGTGGACAGTGAGGGGTTTATGTGCACAAAGACTTCACTTAAATTCTTTTTTGCATTTATCCACAAGAAAAAAAAAGTGGTGGCTGGAAAAATTGCCAGATGTTGATTGACCCTTGCTCTCCTCAAATGCTTCCATTTTGTTGAAAACCCAATTTGCAAGCTCAGGAACCCTCAGATTTTTTTAGGGTTTTTCTTTTTGTTGTTTGTTTTTTTTTTTTTTTTTTAAATTTAACCCTTTAACCCCGTCCATTGG
>NDXB01019353.1:23887-46487 GCA_002631895.1 Agapornis roseicollis
TTTTGTTTTTTTTTTTTAAATTCAGACCTGGAAGCAGCTCCAATGACAGCACATGACATGGATGAAAGCAGAGGATCTCTGCCATCCAGCAGGCTTCATGCTGCTAATTCCTCCCTGTCCTGGAGCAGCAGAAGCAAACTGGTCACTCTTTCCCTGTCTGGTACCATAGATTCATAGAATTAATTAGGTTGGAAAAGACAAAGTCCAACCATTATCCAAGCCCTTCCAGGTCCAGCACTAAACCATGTCACTGAGGGCCTTATCTACAGAGTTTTTTAGCACTTCCAAGGACAGTGATTCCACCACTTTCCTGGGCAGCCTGTTCCAATATCTAGTCTAAAGCACCCCTGGTACAGCTTGAAGCTGTTATATCTTGTCATATCACTCGTGTTATAACTAACTCCTTTCAGACTGTTGTAGAGGTACTTGCATAAGGTAGTTAGTTATATAAGGTACACCCTGAGCCCCCTCTTCTCCAGACTAAACAACCCCAGTTTCCTCAGCCATTCCTCTTAAGGCTTATTCTCCAGACCCTCAAGTGTGGGTTTTCCCTGGCATGGAGAAAAGAATGAGTAAAGAAAAAGGTACTTCAATGCAGATTTTTAAAAGAAAATATGTGTAACTACAATAAACTTTATTGGTAAGGATCCTAATCCTAAGGTTCTTTAACTTGCTAGCACTGCAAGGGGAAGAGACTGAAATTACAAGCCACAGAAAGCAGTGAGATAGCCAGAATGTAATGACATCCTATGGACTCACACCAAACACCTGAATGGAAACCACAAACCCTGAGAAATCCCATCAAAACTCACAAGAAGGATCTGCATTTTGCATCCCAGTCCAAATACAGCATTTTCAGTACAACAGCCCCTTAGAAACAACTCATGAGTCACTCCAGTGATAACTTTAAAAGACATCAGTTAGGAAGTCATCTGTAACTTCATATCTCATCTCTCATGGGACCCAAAGCACGCTTGCTCAGCCTGAGTAATCCACAAAACATAGAGCCTAACCAGTAGGCATGACTTTCCAAAAAAAAGAAAAACCAAACCCTAAACCTGAGTTCTGTCTGCAGCAGGCAATGGTACACCACAGACCATACAGCAAAAGGTGGGTTTCCCAGGTCCACACATCACCGTGCACCACTAACAACATCTCAGAGCATACCATGCTGCAGAGTGCAGGAGCTGCACCACCGTCCAACATTTCTGTTCTGAACGTACACTTGCAGCCAGCTATTGATGGATTAAATATGAGAGGGAGGCCAAGTCACAAGTCTATTGTCTTATTTACTCACTTAGCCTCCTGGCACATGCACCTAACCATAACATCACATTTGGTTTTGGTTTTGTTAAAAAACCCAACAAACCAAACAAACTCCCCCCAAACAAACAAACAAAAACCTAGCCAAACAAAAAACTTTGGACTTACTTTTCACAGTCCTTCTGTTCTATTTACTACACAACAGCTGCTCATTTCAAGAAGCTGTTGGAAAAACACTCATGTGCTCCCAGTCCAGACTACTGTTAAGAAGCAGAGCATACTTCCCAAACTAAAACAAAAAAAAATAAATAAAGATGCTTTAAAAAATATAAATATGAAGAATGTTGGACAAATGTGTTTTGGCAGTTGCTGAGGCTAATTCAAAACATAAACCACTGCAGGTGTAACTTCACCAGAAACATGCGGCTTTCCATCCAAAATAAATCTAGGCCACACAATAAAATCTGCACAACCTAAATGCTGGTTTGGTTGGTAAATGGAGGCAGGAGCAGGCTTGCATATCTAACACCAGTACTGCATTCAGCCCTCTGGGCTATTATTTACAGATGTTCCCTATGACAACAGCATGCCTCTCCTCCTGCTTTTTGGGAGCACTTCCCTGATGCAGGATGCTCCCGAGCCTCTTCCCATGCAGGGAAGCAAGGCTCTCCAAGCTGAAGCCTTTCTGCAAGTCCATGAAGCAGGGAGCAGAGCACAGGTCTCTTGGTTGCATTGCAAAGCCCAGCAAAGCACGGCACAGCAGGGCTCAGTTCAGAGCCTGTTTTGGGGTCCCTAGGCTGTACCTGCAAGCCCTCAAGGACTGGAAGAGCAAACACAGCTCACACTGCTGTGCTGTGGCACAGGCACACACAGCAACCATCCCAGGAATGACACAAATACAAAGAAAAACCAGTTGCCAGTGACAGCAGCTGAAAACTCTCTGGCTGCCAAACCACAAACAAGCTGGAGACGTTTCCCTCCCTCATCCTACTTGACATGAGACCTGAGCCAAGCTCCTTCTTCAGTAGCTCTCCAAAGGATTTACCATGAGACTGTCTGTACATTTGATTCCTGGTTGCACAGATCGTCCTTGCACTGACAAGGTGAAAAGCCTATGATATATGGGGCACTGGTGGCAAAACCATTATCTTGTGATAGGTCAAGAGGGTCAACACCAACCTCCAATTTTCCAGCAACCCTGGGCTAAATTTTCACCAGATCAAGAACAGCAATAGCAGCTTTCAACTCTTCTGGGAATATAAGAGTTCCTTTGAGTGAAACACCAGAAAGGGCCAAGCTTTTCAATAGCTGCAGATCTTAGTTTGCCTGGGCATAAGGGCAGAACAGGGTGGGCTTCTCACTGCAGCTCCTTCAGGCAGCACTAGGTTAGCACTTGAACTCAATGATCTTGAAAGTCTTTTCCAACCTAAACAATTCTATGATTCTATGGTCTGAGGGCTGCCTACCATGCTTGGACACCTCAAACGAGGCTGCCGGGCAATTGCCACATCTCATTCACATGTGGTATCACATACTTTTGTACTGAACAGGTCAGCTAGACTGCAAGCACTTCTGGTCCCAGGCTATGCAGGGAAAGAGGGACTTACATGCCCATTAACTGCAAAGATGAATAGTCTTCTTCATCAGCCCTACCACAGAGAGGCTGTTACTTACGTACATGATGACAGTGGCCCAAAGAGACAGCTTAGAGCAGGGCCCGCTAAGCCAGCTGGCTAATGCTGTTGAAGACTCCTCATCCTATGCCTGAGTCAGCTGAACGTTTTAAGATGCCCTCACCCCAGACAGCACATGAATGAGGTTAAAGGAAGGTACCAGAGAACAGAGAGGATTAAGAGGGATACAATGAAGCTTAGCTTTTGGAAAGCAGATGGGCCCAAATCATGCAAAAATTCTTTACGATCCCTCAAGCAGGAAATTCGTGATGACACACTGTCATGTTGTTGTGTCAACAGCTGACACATCGCAGCAGGGTAATTTCAAGGATGCACAAGTTATTTTTAAATTCTCTTCAAAACTGCAGAGCTGGGGCACAGGAGCGTCAAAAGCCTTGCAGAGAAATGGCTCTGTAGAAGACCTGCTGTTGTGAGAGACCTCAGTCCCTTAGGAACCAGCCTGTGTAGAAGAGCTGCAGCCAGCCCTGCCATCCATGGAAGGCATCTGGGGCTCACAACAGACAGCTGCTTTCTTTCCCTTTCCCTTTCCAAAATAACAGTACTCTGACTCAAAATGTGTTCAAAGGGTTCATTGTTGTCTGACCAGCATATATGATTCTTGAAGCTAGCCTGGAAGTCTTCAAGGTTGTGGACAAAGTTCTGCATGTCTCAAGCATGCTACAGTACTTGTGAGAGTCTCCTTTATCCTTAAGAGGGGCTTTTTGTTTGCTTTTAACAGTATGCACTAGAAAAAAAAACATTCCCCCCTTCTTCTGCTTTCCCTCTTTCTTATCAGAAGCAGCTACTGGCATTTTCACTGACAAAATCACCAGGCTGTTATTCTAAAGGTCTGCACATTTACTTTCTCTGCTTTTTTTCAGCAGTAGGGTGCAGGAGCCAAACCCTTGAGAACTCACCTACTGTGTCCTGCCATGCTGGACACCAGGAGGGATATCTCCAGGAAACCCTGGATTTCATAGCACTGCCAACTGGAACTGCACTGCTGCTTCCAGCAGCAGGGTCAGCACAAGGCACATACTCAGCAGCAGAAAGAATAAAATCCATGTTTCTTCTGAGCCTCATGGAAAGGCTATCCCTATGAAGCATAAATCCTGCAAAACCCATTCAGTCTCTAAGGAACATCTGCATTTACAATCTGGTCTCATTTTCTGACCCATGATGTTACATACAGCCTCTGTGTAGATGCATCTCCCATGTGGTTTCGCTTTTCAGAATCATCCTGCCTTTGGGAGAAGTTTGCTGGAGTTACCAAATGAACGTACACAACCCTCCTGCTGGAAAGCGGTATGTTAGGAAATGACCCAGGCTTACACATCGGTTTGCTTGTTAACCTAGTCATTTACCCACACCAGCAAAGCCTCCCCCCTGTTCCAACTTACTGCCTTCACACGCTGCAGCAAGTAGGCACATGCGAGTATGACCAGCAGATCTGCTCTGAACCAGCCGCAATGCTGCCAGCCAAAGCAGGAGGCAGGATCCTGGGCCATGGCCATGACTCACTCTCCTGGCCCTGCCAAAGAAGCAGTCTGGGAGTGAGGAAGTGACTGGGAGACATAAATTAGAAAGCTGGTGAAACAAAATGAAAGAAAATTCTCTTCAGCTCTCCTTGCTTGGGTCCAGCAGGGAAAATAGGGAAAAGGTGCGCAAAGTATGAGAGGTGCCGGAACCAATGCTGAGATGGGCTCTGGCCAAGTGACCTTTTCTTTTACCAGATTGTAACACCCTTCTCAGCTTTCCATCACCAGATCTAGGGGAGCAATGACTGTGCCCATACTGCCATTCAGCATACAGCGTAGAATCATAGAAGTCAATGCACTGTATGGCCATGTCAATATGCTGTGTAGGGTGCTGCCAAGCAAAATGGCCCAGAACCAGATTCTCCAGGTTTGCCTATCCCTTCAAAGCGTCTCCCCAAGCCCTCTCACAGTTTGGCAGATTAAATCATAGAATCATAGAATAGTTAGGGTTGGAAAAGACCTTAAGATCATCTAGTTCCAGTCCCCCTGCCATGGGCAGGGACACCTCACACTAAACCATCTTACCCAAGGCTCTGTCCAACCTAGCCTTGAACACCACCAGGGATGGAGCATTCACAACTAGTTGTTTGTAACATACTGGTTCATAGCTAGCTGCTGCAATAGCTGGACTAGTGCTCCTGTTGCAGCACAGTCACAGATGCACAGAAGTAGACAGGGTGGCACTCAGCTGACAGCTCTCCTCCCCTTCAGCTCACACTTCTCCCTTCTTCACCACAGGGACATTCCTAGGAAAGACACATCTGCCTCTGATCATCACCATAGACAGGCTGGGTCACAGGGATCCCTACACGCCTTCTGCCCTCCACGGTCAGTCATTAACACCACAGTTTAATAAGCAGTTATACCAAATCTGCAGATGGGGAGAGAGGAACTTTTTAAGTCTGCCCACTTTATCCTCAGCTTACACACTCAACCCAAGTGATGTGCTTCCATTTCCCAGCAGCCCCAAGAATGGATTTTTACCTTAAAAGATGCCTGGGAGAAATGACAGAAGAGGTTCTGTACTGTAAAGTCTGGCTGCTGATGCAAAGAGATGCTATTAATTGTTGTGGCTTATTTTACATGTTAAGCTAGAAGTCACAGTGGCAAATGATGGAGTTGTAACATCTGGGTTTGTGTTGGGAGCATAAGAGATGCAGTACTTCTCTGACCAGGGCTGTCCTTGCTGATGTTGAGCTGATGTGACCAAGTCCTGCTAGAATAGCTCATAGCCCTTACAAGCATGTGTCCTGGCATCATGCATACTTACCACAGCTATGCTGCCACGGGCTGGCATCATACTTAGGGCTCTTTGCATGTGGCCATCCAGTCAATTCTTATCCACCTAGTGGTCCATCTATCAAATTGATGTCTCTCCAATTTAGAGACAAGGATGTCGTGTGGGACAGTGCCGAACGCTTTGCACAAGTCCAGGTAGATGACATCAACTGCTCTACCCCTGTCCATCAGTTCTGTAGCCCCATCGTAGAATGCCACCAAATTGGTCAGGCAGGATTTCCCCTGAGTGAAGCCATGCTGGCTGTCACCAAGCACCTTGTTGTTTTTTTATATGCCTTAGCATGATTTTCAAGAGAACCTGTTCCAAGATTTTGCCAGGCACAGAGGTGAGACTGACTGGTCTGTAGTTCCCCGGCTCATCCATTTTCCCCTTCTTGAAAATGGGGGTTATATTTCCCCTTTTCCAGTCATCGGGAAATTTGCCTGACCGCCATGATTTTTCAAATATGATGGACAGTGGCTTAGCAACTTCATTTGCCAGCTCCTTCAGGACCCGCAGATGGATTTCATCAGGTCCCATGGACTTGTGCACATTCACACATTTGCCAGTGAAGACTGAGGCAAAGAAGTCATTAAGAACCTCAGCCTTCTCCAAATCCAGGGTAGCCAGCTCACCTGATAGCTTCCGTAGAGGGCCCACATTGTCCCTAGTCTGTCTCTTGTCTGCTACATACCTGTAGAATGCCTTCCTGTTATTTTTCACATCCCTTGCCAGATTTATTTCTAACTGGGCCTTATCTTTCCTCACCTGGTCTCTATCTTCCCTGTCAATATCTCTGTATTCTTCTCAGGCCACCTGTTCTTGTTTCCACCTTTTATAAGCTTCTTTTTTCCCCTCTAAGTTTCCTCAGCAGCTCCTTATCAATCCAGGGAGGTCTCCTGGCCCTCCTGCTGCACTTCCTTCTAGTTGGGATGCAACACTCCTGAACTTGTAGCAGGTGATCCTTCAATACCAACCAACAGTCTTGGGCCCCCCCTGCCCTCTAGGGCTATATCCCATGGAACCTTACTGAGCAGGTTCCTGAAAAGACCAAAGTCTGCTCTCTTGAAGTCCAAGGCAGTGAGTTTGATGCATGCTCTTCACACTGTCCTGAGGATCTCAAACTCGACCATCTCATGATCGCTACAACCAAGGCAGCCCTGGAGCATCACATTCCCAGCCAGCCCCTCCCTGTTGGTGAGCATGAGGTCAAGCATGGCACCTCTCCTTGTTGGCTCCTCTATTACCTGTAGGAGGAAGTTGTTTTCCATATAATCCGTCCCTCCTGGCACTGCCCCCTGTGAGTCCCTGCTCACCTCAGTGGAGCTGCTGGCTCCTGGGCAAGGCCTGGTGAGGGCTCAAAGCTCCCTTGGTGGTTCTCACCGCTCAGAACTGAGACTCCCAGATGTGGGGTTCCCCCTCTTTCTGGGGTTGAAGGCTCCTCTTTGGAGCTGCTCACCTCAGCAAATGGCCTTCAGTGGCCAACGATGGCTAGATTAAATCAGCCGCTGGAGCCTGGACCTGCTCTGACATGATGAATTAAGCAGATCCCTGCTTTTGGGGTTCACAGTCATCGCAGGATACACATCCCAGAACAGTTACAACCAAGTCAAACCTGACCCTTCTTCCTATGCTTATGTCCCTTGAGCCAGGATGCTTCTACATAAAACCCATAATAACCAGTGTGTGTCCCCCCAACTTTGTACAGAAGCCTTTGCCAAGTTTCAGCCTGTGGATGAGATTTGATAGCCAGGTTAATAACTCAGAAATGTGACAGTTCAGAGCAAGGAGGACGACAAAGTCAGGCTCACTTTTTCCCTACAGCCAGATACGTAGGAAAAGCATCAGGAAAGGGAGGAGGATGTTGTGCCACAGCCCTTGGGAAATCCCATTGCATGACTGGCCAGGCAGGGTGAATCAGCTCCCAGGCAGGCAGGACAGATGTTGTCAAGGAAAGACAAGGTCTGATTAAGGCTTTCTACCACTAATAATATCAAACCAGAGTATTGCTTTAATTGGCAGTCAAGCAGAAAATGAAATGGTGCAAAAAGGAGAAGCCACAGGTGAAGTAGATTGGAATAATGTGGTGTCTGCAGAAATGGCAGACTTCAAGTGCCCTTAAAAATCAAGTTTTTTGCTTGCACATCAGGAGGTCTGTGAGGTGCAAGCTATCAACTCCTACTCACCAGCCCATGGGAATCCTCCCACACTCCTGCCTTTACATTGCTGGAATCTTGACAAGTATCTCCTCCAAGCTACAGCAAGCCCTTGGAAAACACAAGTTGGATGGTCCTCTCGCCCGCTCTGATGTACTGGAGGAAGGACATCCTCACTTTCTACCTCTGAGAGCCATTAAAGTGCACTTTCTTCAGTGCCTTGACTCTCCTGAGCTGGGTCTATTGCGACCTACTTGCCCCACTACTTGCCCTACTTCTTGCCCTACTTGAGCCTGGGCTCACTGGGGCAGGATGGGTTTTGTGACATGACTGTACACTGATCAACACTGACATTTTCTGACTCCCTGCTGCTATGGCAGCAAAAATAAATAAAGGCAGGAATATGAAAGAATTATTTGAAGCAACTTACTGGAACTCTCTAGAGTGTTCCTAAATTAGCTTTTATTTTTCCCTGAAGATCCTGTGTAAAACCAAGAGCACATGATGGGAGGGAAATGGCATGCATATGGGAGCACATACTAGCAGGTACCCTACAGTGAGGGGTAAAGGCACTGTAAATTCTCAGGGTGTTCACAGGCTGCAGTTTCTTGAAAGCATTACAGTTATCATCTGAACACTCAAGCATGCTCATACACAGCAGCATGCATGTTGCAACAGCATGCAAACTGTGTAGTATTTGTACAGACCTACATGCACTTATCTATGATGTATATGTCATAACAAGGGTAAACCGTATGTCTGGAGTCAAAGCTAGGTGGAAAGGCTGAATGTAAATTATCTGCTAATTCATGGAAACAACTGGTCTGCAGCAGGGCTTAGCACGCTCCAGAGCTCAGCTGCCCTTCAACCCCAAACTAGCACCAGTGGAGCTCAAGAAAGCAACTGGAAAGAAACTCCCAGGTTGTGAGGCTCAGACCTCAGCCTGCTTAGAGCTCTATTGAACCTGCCACCCAGCAACAGGCAGAAGGCTCCATGCATGAGCACTGCAAGTCTGCCAGCCTTTGCAAGAAGGAGGCTACAAAGGGTTAAAGATAGGAACACTACACCTGGCTGTGGGTGAGCAGGATGATGGAGTTGGCAAACCGCTGAGCCTCCTTCTCTGGGATGCTAAGACCGGATGCCTTTTGCTGCTTTCAGTAGTCTGTACAAAGAACAGATGCCTTTTCTATACACAAAACAAATTACTTCCTTGCTCTCAAGGAGATACTTCACTCCCACACATCCACCTAATTGCTGTACGTTTACAGCTCCTCAAAGGGAGGAAAAGACTCCCACTGCACCTCAGCTGCTTGACACTTTCCTTCCTATGAGCAAGCAGCCCCTTTGCTGCAGAGTGGGGTGAGGATTTGGGTTCAGCTGACTGCTGGCAGCACTTCAGCTGCCTGTGCCAGAGAGAAAATAAATAAATAAATAAATAACAGGAGGCTGGGGAGTCAGTGTCATCAAGTATCTGACAGCTGGAAAATGTGAGCAGCCATTGTTTGCAGCCCCCCTCCCCCCCCAGCTCCTCCCGCCAAACAAGTCTGCTGAAAGCAGCAGTAACAAAGCATAAAAGCCAAGACTGGAAATATTGACTCCCCTTTCTGCCCTGCTGCTCCCACTGAAGGAACTGGACTGCTCTGAGCTCACTCCACCTCAGCTCGTGGACCCACAGCTTCCCTGCACTCCCAGTCCCCTGCCCTCACTCCTGCTTTGAGGCAGCAGCTCTGGGATTTGTGCCTGGGGAGGTCATGGCAGGAGTTTTCTCATCTTTCACCCACTCAGAGCAGCTGTGCTCCATCTTCACATACAGCACTCATGCTGTGCTGTCACAATGTGAATGAGCAAACTGCTTCCAGTGCAGCTATAACTGAGCTGCTATAGGGAGAGAAAGAGCAAGCTAGCAAAACCCCACATCCCTGAAAAGTCAAACACATCAAACACTGCCCCTTCTCCCAGCCCCGCTGATGAAAGATGCTATAGAGCCTAGGAGCTGCTGGATGTCAGCTGAAACACAACTGGTACTCTGCAGCCTGAGAAGTGACCTTTACACTGCTTATTCTGTGTACATGAATGTTTTAGCATTGGCTTTAAGAGAAGAGGAAGAAATCCATAGTCACTCCCAGACTCAAACTGATCTAGTGCCAACCTGAGAAGAAACATAGAGAATGCTGCATAGAGGAACCCAGTTCAGGGGTGAAGATCTGATGATAAATTTTGGCTTTTTTCCTTTAAAGCTTCTAGAGAATTTTAATCAAAAAATCTTCACAGTCTTATTCTGAAAGCACTAAGCTCAGCCACTGAAAGTACATCCCACTTCATCTCCCAAAACAATGGGCAAGTAAACTAAAGAAGCAGTTCCAGGAGGTACTTTCAAGCAACTCAAGTTGCATGGACAGATGTTGTGGGACTCCTTTTCCTAGGTCCACGTATCAGGCTTCATGTTTGTATCTGATGACAAGAAGGTGCCAGGCTCTACTGTCACATCAGTCAAAGGACTGGAAGGAATTGCCTCTGGTCTTGTTCAGCCTACCTCAGACTTCAACAAGAAATGAAGAATTGCCTTCATACTAGCATGAGAACTAAAACTGACCTGTGCTCCTACCTAGATGCTCCCTTTCACATCTTGCTTGGGTCCTTCAGCATCTCACACTGATAAACTTGCAACCTACCTACTGTTTTTTTGATCCTCACACATGAAGGCAAGTAGTAGTTGGTAAGCAGCACTTACAGGTTTCCTTTACTTGGTAGAAGTAAGCAAATTTGACTTTTTATAACAGCCAGCAGCTCAGAACAAACCCAAGCCACATTGCCTGGGAAGGTATAACCACAGCTCCTTCCCTCTCATATCCCTGAAATCTCCTGTGGAAACATAGAGAAGGACTTTGCATGGTATGTAATTTCTACATTACCAAAAGACATAGTCCCTGGCACATCCTAAAGAAGATTGCAAGTAAAGGGATGTTCAGCTTAGACTGAACCCATTGGTAGGTTACAGAAAGTACCATCCTGTTTCAAAAAGTGTCTTTAAAACACCTGACAGCACATCCACCCCACAGGTTTCAAGCCAAACAGTGGCATGAGTGATGATGTGATGGCCACCCAGACACCTGCTCCTGCCTGGTCACAGAGGAGGAATTATTTTTGGCCATGATAGATTTTCCTCTGTCCTGCAGATCTGCTAACTGCTAGGTTCTTGGAAAAGAACAAGGTGGGACTGTGCCTCTCCCTTGCGCTCAGATGCAGGTGCAAACCCATTCTTGCATGCACCAAAGAACATGACTCTATTATAACCCTCTGATTTGAAAGCTCAGATGTTGCTTAACTGGAATTGCAAAAAAGGAGGTGAGGAAATAATTGAGAAGAAACTAAGACTTCTGGCTTGGTCTTTTTAAGCTCATTGTCTTTCTGAGACCTGGCAATGTCCTTTAAGAGCTTGGTGATCATGTGTCATAAGCAGTGTCCTGAAGTGCTAACACATATGCAATGAGGTATCTCATTAGCTTACTCATGTGGGTCAAATCCTGTGAAACACTGAATGGCACCCATACCCCTTGACCTTAAAAGCCCTTTGCTCAGCAAGTCATCATTTGGTGATACAACTTCAACAGGTCTACAGCAGTAGCATGACAAATAAACACCCCCACATATATGCAATAGCAATAACTGAAATCCCAAAGACAATTTTCTCACCACATCCCCTGCCGAGTCCCACACACTTCCGGACCAAACAGGAGGGTATAAGCCACATTTTCGCTGGTGTCTTCCTCACTGGATAGTTACTAACTCCAAAAAGAGCAACAGGACACATCACAGCAGCTTGTTTCAATGCCTTTGTGCCTCCTTCCAGGCCAGCTGCCTTCCTCTGCCTTGCCTTCATGCAACTGGGAAGCACATATTTAATTACATTCATTTATGTTCAAACAGACCTTCTGGAAAATAAGTGAATTAAAAGCTGATCTGAAAAAAGAATTAAATCCTATTGCATTGCAGTACAGCCTGCATACTTGGGCTCCAATGTAATGCAGGCAATGGGAATTCTCCTCTGCAATAGGCATTGGGAATTTAACTTTACAGCACAGCAAGCCCTGATACCTGTGATATATTTAGCAGATGGCAGAGACCCACAGCCTCATCCATATACCTTTGATCTTATGTCCTAGTCCTTCCTTCCAAGTCTAAGCAGTCATTTAAGCACTGTAGATGCTCAGTACATTTCTGCAGATTTAGCTGAACTGCTCTCTGAACTCTCAAGGGTAGGAGCTGCACCTATTCATCTCCAGGCAGCAAAAGCATACACACACTCATTCAGAACCTCATTCACCTCACTGTCATTCAAGACCCACATATGGATATTCTGCTTGAACATGGCCTTTCCATTGCAGCAGAAAATCAATGCTATAAATGAGCTGGCTGGGAGCTGGCTACTGAGTTTGAGCATCAGCACCTTCCTGTCTGTACATCCCACCAGCGAGCCTAGCCAGGCCAGCACTGCTCAGCCTCCAGCTTTCCAGGAGAGGACCCCTCTGCAGGCAGTGAATAGAACAAGACTATGCAAACCTTTATTACCTCTAGACCTCAAAGTCCTACAAAAATAGAGACAAAGAGTCAGAATTATGAAGCACCAGGCATGTCCACCCAATGGGTGCAAAGACAGCTGACTGTACATAGCACACACAGGCCTGGAAGCAGTGAGACTGCTCAGTCCAGAGATCAGGACCACACATCTGTGACAAAATAAGCACATTTCCAGGATGCTGTGCTGAAACAAGTTAAGTTCTGCCTGGAGTGTTTCTTAGCTGAAGGCAGAGCAGTATGCAAACGCAACCATACTCTTTCCAGACCTGTGCAGGTAGCTCTGCTCAATGCTAACTTGCTGGCCCAGATGCTGGCTATCACAGGACACCCACTTTCCATACTTTCAAAGCAACCAGGGGATAGCTAGAAACAAATCTCCAGGTGTGTTAAGCCCCATGCCGTCTCTTCCAATCTATACCATACCAAGCTGCTGGCTCTCAGAGTTGGCTTTGTTTGGGGAAGAACGGACAGGAGAAAGAAAAACTTGAAACAGCTTTTGCAGCCCAGTGAAAAAGCTCAGCACTGTTTGTCAGACCATTAGGACCTGCAAAAAAACACTTTGCTTCAGGCTTCCTCTGAGTTTTCACTCTCAGCATTGCTTGCCTCCCTTGCACAGCAAGAATACAGAGCAGGCATGCTCTTTCCTTTAATTAAGCGATAACAATTAGGCAACACATTTTTAAGCAATTCTCTTGCAGCCGAGCTTGCTGATCCTTGGGAAAAGGCTGGCTTCAGCATTAAACCAGCAGCTGTGTTCAAAGTGCCAAATCACTTTGTGAGGAAGAGGGAGCTTTATATGTAAACAACCTTGTCACTAATTACCCGAAGCTTTCCAGTGAATTGCCCTGGCTTTGAGCCTCAGCTTCCTCGGGGGCAGGGCAAGCAAGCAAGCAGGGATGCTGCAAGAAGCAGGGTTTTTTCTAACGGCTGAGCCAGAGTGAGGAGACATAACAGGAAGAGCATCACTGAATATTTAGTATTGTACAAACCCAGCCACCAAAAGCTGTTAATGGAGTGGTCCCTCTCAACACAGGCTTGGAGAATTTACTCCTCTGTCCCACAGGCTCTGGACTGAGGTGTATTACAGCAGATTGCATAGGAGAGATGTTGTTCTCCTCTAGTCCTTTAAAGCTGAATTTAGAGATTGCTGCCCCTCCTCAGAAACTCCTCAGGAGGGACCCAGCAGATCAGGGGAAAGGGGAGGACGCCATTGCACTGGCAGGGAATTGCACACAGTTTTCCTCCTCACTCCAGAGGGAAACCAAGGACTCCATGTGATCCACGTGGTGCTGAAAGCATATTCCAAAATCCCTGAGAAAAATGCTGAGGAACTCTCCCACAGACAGTGTTCAGCAGCTGCAAAGTAAGCGATGCCTGGAGGACAGTGTCCAAGGCACCACGGCTCCAGCTGTGATCCACCGGGAAGCAGCCACATGCAACAGCAACACTAGGATGGGTTCCCAGGCAGCACCGCCACTCCGTGCTTCTTTTGCCTCCTCTCCATGCCTTTGGCTTCCACTGGGATGGAAATGGCTGTTCTTCCCCTGCTTCAATGAGAGCAAAGGTTGCCAAGGATACCCAGTAAATCACACGTACATGCTCCACTTCTATTTTGACTGAATATTTACAAATTTCCAAAGTGCTGAACCTCTTCAAGCCATTCAGCTTCTGCTTTAATCTGTAATATCTACAGTACTTCTGAGATTTTCCTACAGCTATCCTAAACTAATGAGAATAGGAAACTAGGCTTCATCTGTAACCCTAAAGGTCAACCACATAATTCTGCTTCAACATGCCAAACAGGCCAGAAGAAAACAAACATATGGAGTTTCCCAAAGGAAGATAAAAGAAGAGCCCTGTCCCAAAGGAAAGAAAAAGCCCTAACCTAAAAAGGATGATTCAAAATAGTTATTCCTACCTGTCTGGATAGTGGTAACACATGCAATGCCTGGATGCCAGCAACACACCCCAAGCTATGGGGGTTTTCCCTGTTATTTTGAGGACGTGAGAAAACTTTTTTCTTCTTTTTTGTTACTATTTTAGGAAAATGCCACCATAAAAATCTTGTGTTCAAGATTAAAAGCAGTTTTGCAGATCTAAGGGAAACCCCAATACAGTCCCAAGTAGCTTCTCCCTTGTCCAGCCCACAACACCCATATTATGCTGAGAGCCAGCTGCCAGGGCAGGAATCCCACCCCAGGAAATGGGGAGGGCTTTGCAGCCTGAAATCACTGGAAACACCACGCAGCAAGATCCAGATTATAAGTCACATCACCGGATGTGAGGATACCCTGGTTCCACCAATGTGGACAATAGCATGCACTGCATGTCCTGAGCTCCACAGGTTGCCCCATCTGGTACCACCAGCACTGAGCACTGCCATGGAGCCTTAGCTCTGAGACAATGGCATGGAGATTCCCAGCTATCCAGAGATAGGTGGGATGTACCCTACCACACACATTCTTCTGCCTAAGGCACTAATTTCCATTACCTCAAGAGGTATCAAATTCCAAACCTTTGCTGCAGTTTCAGGTTTTCACACTTCGATTACAGACACTTCATTAACCTCCCCACATCTGGTCCAGGCTACAGGGTGTTTGTTCGGTGACATGCCAGAATCAGTCAACACAACTGCCTGATTACATACCGGCTCCAAAGAGTCTCGTGTATAAAAGGAAGAAATAAAGCAGATGGCCTATGGAGCACTGAGATTTGCAATTTTCTTCCTGGAAAACCTCTGGCAACCCCAGTTCCAAAAAATAATACTAGGAATAGCCCTCCATGTGGGAAGGAAGCATCTTCTAAAAACCTTTGATCTCTGTGTTTCAGAGGAGGGAACTGACACAATAATCACAACATATTGCTGAATGGGGTTGCTATCTCACACCATAGGGCAAGACCAGAGTGGGTATTTAAATATTAGTGTCCAGCTTCTGACAGAAATTTACTGTAGATTTCTTTTTTTATCCCCATGATCTTTTTTTTTTTTCAATTAACAAAATAGCAACATACGAGTTCAACCCTTCCATAATCCCTACTGTCATCTGTCCCCTAAATCATCGCTTGTCTCCTACTGAAATTTCTTTCCAACAGTTCTCACCCAGAATTTTATGCACATTTGTATCTGTGCTTTTTTTAATATATATGCATTTTGAGATTTTTGAAATACAATGAATCTATCTATGGCTACAAGCTTCATTTTACAAATGAGGCACAGAGACACAGTGGATCATGAGCATGTACTTGGTGAGAACTTCAGTAATTTACATCCAAGGGATAAATCCAGGTAGTCAACATTCCAGAATTACCTTGGAGTGTCCCAAAACTCTGCAGGATAAATGTCACACACACACATGTCTTCCTCTACCCAGGTCTCATTGCAATCCAGAAAGTACAGGAAAAACACCTTCTGGATTGGACTTCTTTGCATGTACCCTCCTCTCTGTGACTTGTCACCACTCTCAGAGGTCATCTATGCAGGACACTCATTCCTGCCTAAATCTTTACCTAATCAGTGTGAAGGACCTTTGTTATCTAATTCTTCTTTGTGAGAATGCTTCCTCATTTTGGAAACAGCATCTCCAACTTACCACTGGCCCCTTTTCCCTATACTCCAGCAGCAGCACAGCTAAGTCTCTGGACACAGGAGCAGATTGCAGAGCTCACATTCTCTTACAGAATTATCTCTGTCTATGGAGATTGCAAGCTAACAGCACTTGTTTGGATTCATTTCCTGGAAAAAACCTTGCTTGATGTATTTCATTTTCTCCACTTCTTCCACTTCCCTTTTGTAACATGAAGCAGTACTTTTTCCTCTATAAAAACTGAAATTGGGAGCATACAACCTTACTTTCAAGGTGTTTATAATTTTGGCCCATGCAGTCTCAGCATCACCGTGCCAAACCCTACTTGCTGCTTGGAAGACTGACAAAATATGATCAGTCATAAATAAATGAACTTCAACTCCATAACAGGAGAGAAGGGAAGGGAAGGAGAAGGGAGGGGAGAGTTAAAATTCTATACTTTTTAACTAGAACTGTAACTCTGGTAAAACCAAATGCAAACAGTATGAAAAGGGAATATGCAAATGTGTTTGAAATCAATACTGCAAGGAGGTAGATGTATTAGAGCAAACGTTATCAGACATCTGTCACTTTTGCTATTTTGAAGTGGCAAAGGATGACAACCCTGATGCAGAGTGACAGCACACTTATGGACTGGTCTGCTATCATCTACCAGCAGTTTATAGTTACTATATGAAGCCAGGATGAGAAGAAGAGAGGTTATCAGCTCTCTTTGGAGTTGGAGAGAACTGAGTGAGGGGGGAAGGGTGAAAAACACATCTCATTTTCTAAAGAGAGCTCATCTAAGAGCTTCAGCCTGAAGGAGCACATACTCTGTGACACTTTATTCACAGACATAACTGTAATAGAGATGTATGGGTTCAGCTTTTTGTTGATGTTCACCTCTGAAAAGGGATATAGGAAAGCAGAAAACCAGATACCAAATATAGTTGAATTTGGCATAGCAATCTGACCTGTATTAAGTTTCCATCCATTTGAGTACTACTTGGAGGAGATTCTCAACCACTGTTCTTGTATCCTGTGCTTCCACTTTGTAAAACAAGTTAATTTACAAAGAATCTGAGTTACCTCAGAGGAGGAGAATGATGAGAGACTTCCTCTGTCTGGATCTGATAATTCATTATCTAGTGGATGGGAATTTGCTTATATGGGTGACCACAGGCAATTCAGTAACACACTAAGCAACTCATTGTCTTCAACACCAGTTGAAGCTTCCTGGTGCTGTGTAGCTGGATCAGACTCCATCCTATAACCTTATGCCATTAACCAGTTCTCAGCAAGACAGGAGGCTCCCTGAATGCCGTCTGCTTTCACAGCAATACCTTGCAGCTCTGTTCCTGCTCTCTAGACCCCTCCTGATTAATTCAGCAGTGTTTTCCAACACAACTGTCAGACAGCAGCATCTAGCATCTCCCGTATCTGCTGGCACAGCAGAGCACGTGTGGCCATTGCACTGCACATTATTAAGCAAGGGCTTAGCACCATGAACTCTCTTGCTCTGGGAACTGAAGAATCCCACTGCAACACTGAAAAACAGGAAGTATTAAATCAGCATCTCCTCTGGAAAAATACTACAAGAAACCACCCATGGGACCCTTCTGCTCTTGCTCTTCTGGCCCTGAATCCAGCTTCCTCAGCAAATTCCCCATCTCAGACAGGAAATGCTGCCTTTTTCCATTCTATCACCTCTGAAACGTCTGCTCATCTATACAGGCTGTTAGCATTCTCAAGTAGGCTTCATCCCCACTTGGTCTGTATCTGTGACAGGTCCCTCAGTAGGAAAGCCCTTTCCACAAGCACTCTCCTTCAGGAAAAAAAAAAAACCTCTTTTAGCCCTGCATAGTTTCAACCCAGCCTTGGACTTACAAATGGAGGATACACCTGCATGACAAATAATCTGCAGAAATTTAAGTGCTGGAATAACTTGAAGAATGTGTACTGCTTTTGCAAACAGCATATCTCACAATAACATCAGTCTTAGCAGTCCCACTGCCTATGCTTTGGGAAAAGTGATCACAAGCTAAGCAAGAGTCCAGCAGAGTTGGGATGGAAGCAGGAGGGAAGAGGGAGACAAAATGGCTCTACAAGTTCAGGTCCAGGAAGGAAGACTGAAAGTACTGGAATTTTTCAGGCTAAAATATAAAAAAAAAATGAGAGGAGTGCTGAAAACAGCCTTCAAATGTATAAAAGGCTGATACATAAGAAGAAAGGTGAGGAGGACCCAAAGTATACCCACTGGTTTCATTTGTAGTGTGCAAAAATGTTTATCTAGGTATCAGGAAAAAAAATCCCCAATGTCAAAGACATTTTGCTTTGGGAATTCAGGATTCTCCTTCTCAGGAAAATTTAAAACCCACCTCTGATAAATACCTACAATGTACCTATCTCATAGCAGCTCCTTGGACTAGGTAAGTTTTTTAGTGCCTCCCAAAACTCACACAAGTCCGTGACTTTTCAGAATTAAATTCAATTTCTGAAAGACCTTGAACACTTCCTGTTCAGAAAATTTCCCAGGACACAGGATTCACACAAGTTCTTAATGAATCATCACAATTACTAACTGCCCTTAATATTGAAAGTGAGCATCCTATTCATGCTCTGAACTCACCCAGTTCCAGGTCCCAGCAGACCCTGTTGCATGTTTATCATGTGGATTGCAGAGACTTCTCCTGGTGTTCTGATTTACCCACGCTCCCCTGTGACCCCTCCAACCCACCAACCTCACCATCCTGCCTTCCTCTTCCCACACATAAATACACATGCACGTTATTACTAAGGCACACAAGACCATATGTCAGTCATCTGCATGAAAGAACAATTTAAATAGCATCACTTACACAGTGACACTGCCTTCTTTTTTTTAACTGGGTTGGGTTTTCTATTTTTAGGAATTTTTAGACTTCTGAAAGTGTTGACTGAGTCACCAGTAAGTAAATACATTACAATGAGGGCCAGCAAGAGGAAGGATGTAACTATTTCAGACCAAAGGCAAGTCTTCATGCAGAGCATCATTACACTTTGAAGGGACAGTGGATTCAAAACCTTTGTGAAAGTTCAAAAGAAACCAGACAAATTCTTAGAGAGAAAATCCAGTGGAGGCTCTCACAAGTACAGACACCAGCCTCAGATCTAGGCTGCCCCACAACCACCAGATCTGGAGGCTGAGCAAGCATTTGAGGCAAGTGTCACAACATTTTCCTGTCTCTTTCCTTGAATGCCCCGGGCCAGCCACTCTTAGGGCCCTTTGTTCTAACTGGATACAGCTGCTCTTCTGTCAGTTGCCTAAAAGCAAAAACAAACCTCCCCCTCCCAACATACCATTAATCATCTGGGTTTTAGTGCACACGATGTTACTAAGAATAACAACAGCAATAAAAAAAAGCCTGGGACAAATAGGTTTTCTCACTAGAAAATCCAAATATGGTTTCTGCAAAGCATGTCCACAGTCTGTTATTGTGAAGAGCTTCAAAGGAGCAGAATTGCAGGGAAGGGTTTTATGACACATCTGGTATAGGGGTTGAGTTTATCTCCAAGGGATCTTAATTGAAACAGAAAAATCCCAATTAAGATTGGAATCCCTAACAACTTTCCCAGCACCCAAACATGAAATTTCAGGTGGGAAACTGCTTCTCTTCCAAAGCTGCCTTCTCCTGAAACCAGAATTCAAAAGACTCCTGTTTGGCCAGGCAATGTGCCACCTCTGATTTCGTGCTGCTCTTTGGCACCCTACAGAACCCAATGATGTAGACCTGATTAAAAAGGAAAATGAAAAATAGATGCTTGACTTTGAAAACACAGGAGCAGAAAATTAATCTGACATGCAAGATGAGTGCATCAGGCACAGCAGCCACTCGTGCACCCGCTTTATTAGCCTCCTCTGCTGGTACCTCAAGCTTCGGCCTAATTTACTGCTCTACCCCAGAGTGCCCATAGAGCCTCTGATTGTTTCCTCATGCTGGGACATTTCAGCTGAAGCACCTATTGCAGGAGAAGCCTCAACAAGTCACTTGATGAAATGCAGATGAGCACTTCACACCTTTTAGGGTAAAAATAACCAAAGGAAACTGGGATTCATCCCAAAACACACTAGACAACTCATATTACACAGGGGATAATATACCTGTCTCATTTCCAACCCTTCGTGACCTCTCCTCTAGAAAGATAAATGGCAAAGAAAATAAACCAATACCCAAAAAATAATTTTTTTAATGTAAGGATCCAGTTTCCATAAGACAAGTCTGCTGTGAGCTGGAAAATAAACCAGAGTCCTGATCTTTCTCAAGGGCTGAAGTGAAGAGGCTGTGTGCAACCAAGAATGAAGAAGCCCGTGACTCTCTACATTTTCCAGGCTCCATTCCAGGCTCCTTGCTTATAAATGAAGTGGAAAAGAATATAGCAACCCTCTTCCCGGAAATGATCTCTCTGAAACAAAAGTCACAATACAGGCATTTTCTAGCATCTTCCTCATCTGCCTTTCCAAATCAACACTACAGTAACTTCACAGGCCAGCAAGGTTTGCCAGCTCCAGCTGCTGAACAAGCAACATCACAGCCCTAAACATCACAGACAGAAAGTGTTCTGACTCCCCAAAGCTGAAGCAGGAATGCATTCAGCTCTCCAAGAGGCCAAAGCCAACATTTGCTTTTGAAACTTCACTCTTCGTGGCAGCTGTCAGTATCCAGAGCTTCTGAAAACTTACTTACTTGCTGTCCTATAAAACAAGACACCAAACTGCAGACTCTTGGTTTTAAATTGTTGTGACCAAATGGCTCTCAGTGAGAGCCAGCGGTTCATTCGGTGACTTTCCAAATAAAGCCATGTTGACATTTCTACTCTGACCTATTCAGTGTTGCTTCTGTTGACACAGTGCAAGTACAGCAATCTCCATATCCCAGTAAGGGGCTAAGAATTGGAAGCAATTCCCAGAATTCATACATCTCAAGCCTTCAGGTGGTGAGCTTCTGGAGCCATACGATCAACCATGTTTCCTGCATGGAAAAGACATGAAAATCCTCCGCTCTTTCCCTGAAGGAAGAATCAAGTCCCTTCATTCTATTTATAGCTGAAACCACAATGAGCAACTGGGGGGTCTGCAAGAGTTGAAAAACCTGGGAAGTCTGAGATGCAGCCTACATAATCTCTGGGCTGCAACTACTTGACTCAGCAAGCTGTGAGGGAGTAAGACCAGCATCTGTGGTAACCGAGAGCCTCCTCCCTCCCTTGCAAAAATGTCCAGTTGTTACACTGCCAGATTCTTAGCAAGCAGTGTATTCAGAGCTGAAAGTGAGGTGAAACAAAAATACTTTCCTTATCTACCAGATTACAGCAAGACTTTCCCAGTGGGGAGTGTGAAATGTCAGCTGTCATGGGGAAGCAGCTCCAGCATCACAACTTTTATAGTAAAGCGATTTCACTGCTCTGTCTACTTCATATCATGCTTGAAACATCCAGAGAGGGTACCCGCTGGTACATCTGCATCCACTGAAAGACATGGCAAACCTCTGCCTTGGAATATTAAGGTAAGACCAAGAGTTTTCCCCCCCTTACACCTCACTTGTTGATTTGGTTAGGTCCAGAAGCCCAGGGTAGAAGAAAGTGTCCATGCTGGTGAACCAGATAGCATCTGGCTTGGGAAGGAGATCCAGAAGAAATGTAACATGAATTGCAGGCAACAATTCACACCTTCTGCCCCACAATAAGTTTAAATCAAACATTCACAGCTTGCTAATGGAGATATCACTCTTGCCTGACTGCCAACACACACAACTCGGCCCAATACCGCAGTGCAGCCTTCTTCCTTCTGCAGTTATCTGCAGTGAAAATGTGTAGAGCAAAACCTCCTACCTGCACATGAGTTTGAACATCTATACATGCATGACTGAAATTAATCTAAAAATGGAGAAAGAGGGATGGACTTCCGGACAGCCTGGGTGTCTCTGATGGCCTGAGCAGGGCACAGAGCAGCCCTGCTTGCCCCCTTGCCATTGCTAACCTTTGCTCATACACTGCTTTTTGGTTGGGTTTTTTTTTACATTTTCTATGGAAAGCAATTTACTGGGGCCTTTAAGTCTTCTCAGCTGAACAGTTCTAACAAGTAATGATGTGATCCATGGCAAAGCACATGATCAGACTCCTAGTCTCTTATAAGAATCATAGAATAGTTAGCATTGGAAAGGACCTTAAGATCATCTAGTTCCAACCCCCCTGCCATTTTATTGGAGTGGTTGGGTGTCTGATGCCCAGAAGATTCTGCCCACAGTCACAAACTGAGAGCAGCAAACTCTCATTCCTCTTTTTATCTTGCTGAAGTTGTACACTCTTGGTAATTTCTCTACTACATCAGTGCAAACACTACAGGCTCTTTGAGATGAAAGTCCATAACCTCCAGAAGTCTGTATACCTGTTACTAGCTCTGAGCATCCCATCTGCTTGCACAGAGCAGAACCACTGACTCCGTGCAGATTACATATGAAAAAATCATAAGCTGGAGAGAAAAAAAAAAAAAAAAAAAAAACCAAAAAAAAATCTG
>NDXB01019355.1:0-19827 GCA_002631895.1 Agapornis roseicollis
GGCATCAGCCCACCTCACAAGTGTGTCAAGGTCCTTCTGGATGGCATTCCTTCCCTCCAGTGTGTCAACAGAACCACACAGCTTGGTGTTATCAGCAAACTTGCTGAGGGCACACGCAATCCCACTGTCTATGTCAGCAACAAAAATGTTGAACAAGTACAGAAGTACATGTATCAGCCCTTCTCTGCAGCCTTTACAGCCCTCCTATGGGAAGCATGCCATGTCCAAGACTACCAGAAGCCAACATTTCAGTCCTGCTATGAACCCTTTCCTGTACAGTCCAGTAGCTCAGAATGCCATGCTGTTAGCTGCTGAAGAAGATAATGAGAGGTGATATAGGAGAAATGGAAAGTTGAACCTTTCATGGTGAATGTCTTCCAGGGGTGAAGAGCATCTCTTGATGATCATGAAGGATCAGCAGAACTTGAAATAATTTCAGAGATTTTCTCAAGCAGAAATGGTACATGTCTACTCCCAAAAGGCAGTTCCAGGCAATATACATGTCCCTGGAAACTGCAGTATTTAATGGACAGGGAGCAGGTTCCATGATCTGTAATGGTCTGGATGTTACAGGGTTGGGGATGTGCAGGCAGCTCTGGTCAGTCTGCCATCTTGCAGTCAAGTTCATGTTGGGACCCACCGCAGCAGGGCTGGCCAGGTAAAGACAGGTAGCACAGAGGTAGCTGGAGAGCTGTAACAGATCTCTAGTGTATAGTACAATGCTTAAGATCTTGCCTAATTCCAAACACAAATTAAATCCATACCTGTTCACTAGTGCTTCCAAGAGAGTGTTGCTTAGGCTTCAGTTTGAAACATGATCAAAAAACCAAAGGTGCATATCATATAGAAGGCTGGAGGACAGCTCCTGTGAGGAAAGGCTGAAAGAGTAGGGGTTGCTCTGCCTGGAGAAGAGAAAACTTCAGGGAGACTTCACTGCAGCCTTTTAGTACTAAAAAGGGGCCTGTGAAAAAGATAGGGAAAGACTTTTTGACAGGACCTGTTGTGATAGGACTAGGGGTGATGGTTTTAGTCTAGAAGAGGAGAGATTCAGGCTGGATATGAGGAAGAAATTCTTAACAATGAGGGTGGTAAAATACTGCCACAGGTTGCCCAGAGAGGAGGTGGATGCACCATCCCTGGAGACATTCAAGAACAAGTTGGATGTGGTTCTGGACAACTTGATCTAGTTGAAGATGTCCCTGCCGATTGCAGAGGGTTGGACTACATGACCCTAGAGGGTCCCTTCCAACCCAAACCATTCTGTGATTTTAAGATGGGAAACATCACACACATTTAGCTAGTGTATTACCTTTGAATTCACTCTTTCATATATGTTTATACAGCATCTGCTGCAGATAAACCTTGGACCTTGGCAAATACAGCACAAGTAAACAAACCTGATTACAATCTGCAAAAACAGTGTTTAGAGATTAGGTAGGAGCAACAAAACAAAACAAACAATCAGTGATACTGTTGGTTTTAGTGTTACTATTCATTTTAGAATTAAGCAAAGAATATTTCAAAGTAATATTTGAACATACTAAAACCACAACTATGAAAAGAAGAGTGTGATGACAGCTATGTAGTCTGAGCTTCCTCTTCCTCCCAAATGCCAGAAACATCACTGACCTACTGCAAGGACCAGAGAAAAAACCGCTTTTCAGAAACTTTAATTAGTGTTGGCCTGACCCATTTCTAGTGCTGAAAATAAGATACTTTTTAAAGGTGTTTATTTTTAAACTATACCGCATGGCAGCTGGGATTCAGTACCTGAGGTACTGAAATCGCATGCCTAGAATGTCATGTCATGTACTAAAGCCGTCTTCCCAGTCACATAATCTCTCTCCAATTCTACTGCCTTTCACACTTACAAGAAAAGGAAAGCTTTCACACACAGGTGCAGTACTTGGGTACCCTGTCAGCTGATTGCAGTGAAGCAATAACATTTCTAAACTGGTTAGACCCTCTCAGTTTTAGACTGGACTTCATATTACACAAGAGTTGCTGGCAGCTACGAGCCCAGCAGCCATCAGTGTTCCATTTGATGATGACAAAATCAAGAAAAAGTTCTATATCCAAGTCAGTCATCTGAGTCCTTTTCATCAGCACTTTCCTACTCCCTCCCCTTTTTCTGAAAGATACTTTGAAATATAGAGACTTTACAGAGAAACTGACCGCAAAAATGGGAGCTAGAAAGCAAGCCAGATGTTCTTGGGCTTTGTTTGTTCTACAAGCATTAGGTTCTTGTGTGCCTGAACTACTAATTCTAATTTTCATATTCTTGGTTTTTTTTATTATCAGACATTGTTTCTGGCATAAGACTTGCAGTCCTTGCTTGAAGCAGCCTTTATTGGATGTTGTCTGGTACGGAGTCACTGGAAGCTGCTGTTGCCTCACTTTGCTCAGTGGCACCTGGCAGATGTCTCTATTTCTCAGTGAAAGAAAAATTCCTGACTCTTCATAGTTGTCTTCTTATTGAACTTAATTATCCTCATTTGTTTTGAAAATGAACAGCATAATTCCCCCTGGATTTCAGTCTGAATTTATTTCTTTGAATGGCTAAGTATTGTACGAAACACATCAGTAGGGTCTATAGTCAATTCTTATAAGAAGCAAAAACCAACAGATAAAACCGATTTATTACAAATTTGTAAGTATTTTAGTTGAATAAAGAACCATAATCTGACACCAAGGAAAAGATATTCTAGATCCAAACAAGTGGTGCTCTGCGGGTACCTCACACAGCAGTTGTGGTGTAGAGTGTCAAAACTGAGACTATTTCCTGCTTCTGCAGAGAAAAAGTGGAGCTCTAAAACAAGCCACATCCACTGCCCTTGCTAATCATGGTTTAACTGTGATATGAACATTACAGTTAGATAGAGGAGAGCATAATGTGGCAGATGTAAAAGTCAGCTGAAATGTCAGCCATACAACAATGCAGACTTTTATTTATTGCCTGTGAATTGTGTTTGACAGAGGGAGTTGTTAAGAGAACACAGTATTTTTGAATGCTGGCATAAAAGTATTTATCTAACACTGCAAAATGAAGGTAGGTCAAATTCCTCTTCACCTGCCAACCAGGAAAGTGCACTGTTAAAACTTATGGGCCACCTACAGAAACACTCTTAGACAAAGGATTAAACAGAGTGAGGGGAGTTTATTTCCTTTTTACTGTCCTAAAAGAAAAGGCTGTAGAAACAGTGGGGAAAAAAAAAGAAAAAAAAAACCAAACAAACCAAAACCCACCCTGGTTTTAAAAGGAAAACAGCTAAATAAATAAAGATACATCTGAATTTCAACAGGAAATCAGGGTACAACATAAAGAATATGGGGCTTGGTCTTGTTTTTTTTCTTAAGTTCTTGGTTCTCTTACACTGCTTTCAGACAGAATGGGAGTACCCTGGAGAGGAAATAAACCTGCTGTGGGAAAGAGCCATGAAGCAGCATAAATCAGGGAGAAGAACTGCCACATGTTTCTGAGAGGCTTTAGTGCATGCAGAGAAACAGCTGAAAGCAGGAGGAAGTAGGTAAGTCTTACAGGGGAAGGGAAAGCACTTTCTAGGTTGCAGAAAGGCTCAGAAATCCTCTGAGCTAGCTGGAACAAAGCCTGAAAGCAAGTCACTTCTTCAGCAGGGACATGAAAAGTTTAAAAGAGGTGCATCTGAAACTGTCCTAGTTCCAGTCTATCACAACACTTTAGCCAGACTTTTATCCACTGAACAGGTTGAGAATCCTAGCTTGCATTCTAATAATACTGCTTCCACATAGTATTGTTTTCATTCAAAAGCCTTTTGGTCTCTGTAGGGCTACAGATGTTCAGGCAGAAATGACTGACAGTCTTCGCAGATTTGAACAGCTATGACAAAAAGACAAATAGGTGGACAAAGTTGAGTGTAACCAGGAGGGTCCATCGAGGGCATCTGTCATGTAGAAAATGGGCTATGGTTGAGGAAGGAAGAGCTGGACCAGCTTTAGTACTGATTTATCTGCAGTCCAGTCCAATTCCATGGTGACTAGCTCCTGGGGAATCAGCCTGGCCTTGGGGTTGGGACTTCTCAGGGCAACCACTTTCGGTGTCTTACAACCCCCTTTCCTAATATCCAATCTAAATCTATCCTCTTTCAGCTCAAAGCCATTCCCCCTTGTCCTGACACCATATAGTCTTGTAAAAGCCCCCTTTAGGCACTAGAAACTGTTCTAAGGTTTCCTGGGAGTCTTCAGATTGAGCAAGCCCAACTCTCTCAGACTGTTTTTCATAAAAGGTGCTCCAGCCTTCAGATTGTCTTTATGACCCTTCCCTGGACTATCATCTATGATTGTATCTCTACTGGATGTGTGTGTGTTTGTCAACTGTGGTAACTCCTCCTCTGAAAGTCTGCATAGGCTCCTGGTAAACCTAGTATGTAAGCAAGTTTCCAGTTGCAAGGAATCTGCTTCTTAGACTATATGAATAAACTCCTAAATTTTTGTACTTCAAGAATATGAAAGGCACTTTAAATGATGCTTGGAAAATCCTTGTACGGTTTTTGTGTGAATATGAATCTGTGATCTTGTACTACTTTGCGAGCAAGGTCTTTTGAATCTGTGGAGATAAGATTTTGTGGTGCTTTCACTAACCTTAATCTGTGAAAGCTCTGGGACTGCAGGAGTTGGGGCTGTTCAGCCAGGAGAAGAAAAGGCTCCAAGGAGACCTTATTCAGGCCTTTCAGTACTTAAAGAGGGCTTATAAGAAAGATGACAGACTTTTTAGTGAGGCCTGTAGCAACAGGACAAGGGGTAGATTCAGACTAGATATAAAGAGGAAATTTTATACAATGAAGGTGGTAAAACATCTGATCAGGTTGCCTAGAGAGGTTGTAGATAGCCCATCCCTGGAAACATTCAAGGTCAGGTTAGAAGGAGCTTTGAGCAACCTGGTCTGTTTGAAGATGTCAAGTACAGGGAGGTTGGACAAGATGACGTGTAAAGGTCCTTCCAACTCAAACCAGTCTTTGATTCTATGATTAAATTTGCCAATGCTCAAAGGGTTCAATTGCCCTGCAGAGCTGCTCTTCAAGTGTTGTGAGGCACTCGCCTCTATATTACTCCTATTAACAAGGGACCTCTGTAATGATGTCTTAGTTTGTTATCTCAGAGCCTACATGTGTTCCTCCTAATCTGAGAAACGTCAGTTTATGATAACTTCAAGAATGTGTTTTAATGTTTTATGGATCCTTCTCTTCCATCAAAATAAGGTAACTCATCAATATTTGGGTAGTGAAAGACCTAGCAATGACCATAAAATGATGGGACTATTTCAAGCAGATATTCTGTACAGCAGACTGCCCTACAGTTTTCAAGTCTTTTGTTGGTTTTGTATGGCTTTCTTTTTTCTTTTTTCCCTTTTTTTTAAAAAACAAAAACAAAAAACCATCTACTTTCTTGCTATGCTGAACAAGAGATTTCTGCTAATGAAAAAGGAGTGGTTTGTGAAACTTCTAATGCTTTGACTAAGCTTCATGCTTTGGTTTGAAGACACATGTTACTTGTGGCACAAGTTGTCCAAATTAGGTCCACTGGATAGATAAAGTTATTGTTTATTTTCTGTCAGTTTCTGTAAGAGCCCTCTGTTCTTAAAGAAGATCTGAAGCAATCTGTGGCTGTGTACAGCAAAAAAAAAAAAATCCTCAGCAGCCATGATAATCATGCGAGTAGAACCCTTCAACTGATTGCTTTGTAAAAGGGGATAAACATTCTTTAACCACTCTAAAATTAGTGNAGCAATCTGTGGCTGTGTACAGCAAAAAAAAAAAATCCTCAGCAGCCATGATAATCATGCGAGTAGAACCCTTCAACTGATTGCTTTGTAAAAGGGGATAAACATTCTTTAACCACTCTAAAATTAGTGACTGCAACTTTATCTTGTCAAAGGAGATCTACAAAAAGTAATTCAGTCTCCTGCTTTGTTATGGTCTCCCTGGGTATCCTACTGAGCTAAACTAACAGGTAGGCATGTACATTGGCACAGCCATGTAATGTGGCAGCCTTAGATGCCTAAGAAAACAAGACCTGGGCAGTGAAGAGATGAACTCCCCATGGAAAAGTTAAAGGCTTTTTTTTTAAACATTTCTGTTACAGTCTTGTAAAGGGAACTCAGAAAGCATCAGATGTTTCCTTTACATCCTTAGCAATTCTTTGTAAAACAAGTCTGAAAACCTGTTTACCAAGTAAAGCTATCAATCCTCCTCAAGTCATAAACACCAATCCACACTCCCATGCAGGACTGTGCTTGTTCATGATGTGTTTCTTAAATTTAGAAGAATCACTGAGTTGAAAAATAACATTCAGGCTTTAAAAATCTAAACCATTTCTGAAAAGCATTCAGACAGAACACTTTCTAGGCTGATTTCTTCTCTGTAAGTGCAATGATCATTGACCTTGCAGGCACTTGTGGGATGCAAAATGCACCCCACATGTTTAACTGCTCATAAATTATAGGAATTTCAAACTTCTGGGTCATATGAATATATTTTTCTTGAAAAAGGCCATGAATTCTACTTCTGTAGAATGACATGCCATAGTCACACTATTCAATACTCCTTTCTTTTCAGATCTTCTTCTCTAACAGCTTTTTGTACATATCAACAACATGTATTATCCCTGTAACCTATATACTTACAGAGTGATATCATCAGGTGTAAGTTAGCACCATGATTTCTTTACATGGAATCTGATGAACTGGTGTGTGGATTTGAAAGCGAAAGGAAGTTTCTTTGACAGAGTTCTCTGACCTTATGAGTAACACAGGCTTTTATATTCCAGGAGAATGGAGTGTGTCGAGTCTGTCTTAACATTTTTATTAAAAAAAAAAATCAGTAAGATTTTTCTAGATTTAGTGGTGATATTAATATAGTAACTAATACTCTGTGCAGTGCAACACACTAAGAAAAATAACTATTTTCTAAACTGTCACATGTCCAAGCCCATGATAAGGTTGCTGCTTATATACCCAGAAATACCTGAATGCCAAAACTGTTTAGTCATGGTCCAAAATAAATGTCATTTTAATACTGTGTCACTGCATTCCATAAAACATGGTCCACTTTTTTCTTTAGATAATACATTTCTGCCTTCTGACTGGACACAAATCACTTTCAGTCACATGGCAGTATGTCATAGAGAAGAGAAAACTGATCAGAAATTAAATATTTACCTCCTAGGGACATTCTTCTTAGGTGAAACTTGTACAGGTTATTCAAGAGGTAAAAAAATTAATATCTGAAAACGGCCATGATTTTCCTCCAGTGAATTCTGATTTACAGAGAAGTCAATGAGCTGATGTTAGTGTAGCAGGGGCATCAGATTTAAGTTCTTGGCCTTCTGTTTTAAAATACTGCTTCTATTTCTGACATGAATGCAACTGGGGAAAATACAGGATGGATTCTGGATGTACTGAGTGCAGACTGTTATGCAAGAGTCTCTAAATTACGCAGATGGCAAAGCAATACCAACATCCAAGAGCGTCTGTCTCAAAATACAACTTTCTAAACACAACCCAAAGGAACCAAGCCAATTTTCTTTCTCATGCCCCCTTCCCTCCCTCCCAGCACTGTTGCAGGTTTGTTATAGGTACAAACTGCACATCTGCCTGAGAATAAAAATTTGCCTGTATGCTAAAAGATGGATAAGAAATCAGTCCCTCTCAAAATGCACCCTGATACATATCCTTTAACACATTGCAAAATTGGAATTATTCTCTTTATTGGCAATTCAAACTATACACAAAAAGCAATGTTTAGGTATGTCAGTAAATTTAATTCCCAAGTAATCAAAGTGGTATGCTGCTACTGGAGATGAGAATCACTGTGAAGAGAACATAGCACTCAACATGTATCTGCAAGTTAGTCAAATCTCTGTGTGGGAGGAAGGCACAGAAATTTATTCAGGCTCCTGCTAGAATTCAGAGCGCAAGTGTGAGTTACACCAGAAGGCGAAATTCAGTGTGGATAGAGAAACTTGGCAGCTGTCTCATATAATAATAGGAAGGATATTGAAGCATTTGGAAGACAGGTGTACAGATGTCACTGGAACATTTTGGGGTCGGTTGTTTGGGTTTTTTTTCATTTTAGGCACATCCATTTATTTTCTTTTTTCAAGCAAAGGCATGGTTTCCTTGCAATAACCTCTTTCAAGGGTGTGCTGAGAAAAATGGTAACATTATGACATATCCTGGCCAAATCCTCAGCTTGTCTTTTGTTCTTCCCCTAGTGGCTGGATATTTCAATTATAGTTCCCTTGGTCCCAGAGACACTGAAGTGCCTTGTTTCAGGAAACCAAGAATATTGAGTTTCAAAGGAATGAGAAAAGAAAGTTTCAGGAAAGAGTGGGACCACTTAAAAATGAGATAAGGTTACAGAGAAAAGAGGTAAAGAAGTCAAGGTCATAAAGTCAAGAGTCCAGATCAACCATATTTGCTGCAGAATGTTATTCAAGATGCCACTTTACAGTCATAAGTGCTGATGTTGCAATATCCCTGCACAAAGCCTCATAAAATGTGCTGTACTTTTCTTCTCTAGAGTAATGGATCAGTAATTAAGGCAGCAGTGGGAAACTCTCCAAATAAATACAGGGTCTTGCACAGAAAATTTACACCAATATCAGTAATGAAACTATATGCCACTGGAATAGTTTAAGGCTTGAAGACAGGGGCATAAGGAGGACAACTGAAAAAATATTAAACATGTTATTTCATCTGTAAGTAAGCAATTTTTGCTTTGACATATATCTTACACAAATCTTTGAGAAAAAAGAGCAAAAGAAACTACTTTTCCAGAAATTCACAAAAGAAACATGATCAATGGACATAATTTGAAAAAGCTGCTCTTAGAAATATTATAGCATTATCTTCTACAAACATATAAGCCCTTCTGAAGTACTGATAGCCTCTCTCATTTATCGCTTAAAACCTATTTACTAGTCTAGTTAACGTTGCTGTGGAAGTACATATGTAGAAAGAGCATGCACAGTCACAACCTATGTCAATCCCAAAACTTTGAATGCATGCTTTGCTTAATAAACTGAATGACCAAATCAATACAAAGCAGCAATACATAAAACTATCAGTTTATATTGATATTGACACTACAGAAGCACAAATAGGTGGCACATCTGTAGTGTCTTTCTAATTATTAGTTTATTTTAAATTTTCACAGCCAAGTTCTGTAAAGCAATTTAAGCATGTTGTTTCCTTCTTGTAAGATAGAAAAGCACTTATCTAAAATGAAAATTAGATAGACTGCTTATAGAGATCTCATCACATGTCAGAGCTTCTATCCTGTACTTTCTTTAAAATTTGGAGCCCAGGTAAGATGATATAACAGAAAGTGGCCATAGCACACTAAGAGTTGTCTTATATTGTACTTAAATTATTGGATTGTTCTTATCTCAGTCCATGGGGTTTACATTCTTTTGATTCTCCTTCCCATCCCACCCAGAATGGATGGGGAGTCAACAACTGCATGGTGCTGAGTTGCCGGCAAGGCTTAAACCACGACAATTATATTCAGATAATGATATCACATGTTGTTCTCTGGTATAGAAAGAGGCTGATCAGAATGTCATGATCTAGTTTACCTCAGGGAGAGGAGCGATGATTGATGATGATAGTTTACAAAGGACAAAACAGGTGGGAATCAGACTTAAATTGCACTGACACAAAGGGTGTCTTTAATGTGTCTATACAGCACACACCTCTTTACTGACTATGCTTTCAAACAAAGGACTCATATAAATATAACATTTAACAGAGGAATGAAAAGACAGTTGGTCTTTAAAAATACAGTAATACTTAATAGATATTTGGTAAAGGATCCCCAGATGGCTTCTCCTGTCTTCTCCAGACTTCCCTGATATATTATTCTGAAGATGTGATCCTCAGCTTCAGTAGTAAAACATCATTTGCATCTTTTCAGCAAAACAAATAATCCCCATAATGTAGTTTTTGGTACCAGCAAAAATTCATTCAGCAAATTACACAGTAGTTGGTGTTCCATTTTTTTGTCCCTGAACTCTATTCAAATCTTGGTAAGATGCACTCATGTTTTCTCTAAAAATAGAAGAAACTATTCCGGAATCCTCCTCCACAACACTGCAGATTAATTTGGGTGTCCTGAATTATTTCTTTAGATTGCATTGCTGTGTTTCAGTTTACTCTAATTACAGGAATAATTTGTAATCCTCTGTGAGGAGGTTTTCCATGGAAGATAAAATCTTTTATCTAAGCAACTGATATTACTGGTGAAGAAAGACAAGCTTTCAGACAAGCAAGCCCTGTAAGTTTCCATGCATATATTAGTCTAGTAAAAACCAAGGAAGATTCAACTCTAAGAGTTCTGCTCTGAAAGAATATTCACTTCAGTTGGGAATGCTATTCACAACTGATGCTGATATGTGCATTTCCTAAAGAGTTCCAGGTCATGAATTTATCATTTTCTGAGGCAGCATAATTAATATCAGTCCTGCAATAAAGACTATAATAACTCATTTAACCTCATTCTGCAAACATGAACATTTCTGGTATATAAGTTGGGAGGTTTGGGAGCTGTTTTATCACATGGCACCTTCCTTTGCCTGTATCAGAAACTAGAACTCAGTGTTCCGTGTCAGCCAACAGCCATCTGTCCAATGCTGACCCCAAACATAATTCCAGGATTGGTGTAAACTCTTTCTGGTATGTCTTCTTTTCCCTCAACTCCCCTTTCCCCACAGTGTTATTATAACTAGTTTGGCTTTTTTTGTTTTACTGTATACCACAAGGTGCATAGCTAATTTTGGTAGAGCTATTGCCAGTGAAGATTCTGCTGGCCTGTAGACTGGAGCATCTGACTCAGTCCTATTTGCCTGTGGCGCTTCCCATTGAGCTACAGTCCTGAGCAGGAACAATGGCTGTAGGATCTCATAGATCCATGATCTGGCTCTGTATTGGAAAAACATAATTAATGTGCTGCTAGATGTGCCCTTCTTATGTATGTTGATTTGCTTTTTTTGGTACAACTGCATAAAAAACCATTATGCCAGCTCTCTGAAATAAGGATGAATACAAACTAGATAGTCCTAGAGATGTTGCTTCTGCTACAGCGGGAAGTAGACATTTTTTATAGATCATGGCCAAGCCAAAGATCTCATTGCTGTTAAATTAGCATGCAGCTCTAATGATAGTTTTAATTATAGCATATTGTAGACTGAGAATATATGATCTGTCATAAAACCTGCTGGGACAATGTTACCTTTTCTCTTCCCCAAAAAGCACTTTTTTGTAATATATCTGAACTCAAATTATGCATTTGTTCACATGCGACATTTCAGATTCTGTGGCCAAGCATTTTTACTTTAGTATTAGGCTTCTAATCCCAGATTTATTAGAAGATATAATGAGGGCCCTGGAAAAGGACTGAAAGGGCAGCAATCTGAGGAGCAATTCATGGTTTTTGGGGGCTGGAAGGGAAATGTCTGCACAAATGCATTGTGTAAGGAACACTACATCTATGTTTAGCAAAATTCTGCTGTTTACCCAATCAGAACAAGTCATAGAAAGCAGAGAGTCCAATGGTAGACAAAGGTGATATAATATTATTCCATTGTTTGAAGTACAGTAATTGCATAAGTGGGCATTTATATAAATGGTTCTTTATTTGGGGCTAAATTTAACTGATTGGTGCCCTATATTTTGCTCTTCTTTTTTTCAGATTGAAAAGCTTTTATCAACATCACCCACTTAATTGTTGAAAGCCAGAATGAAGTACTAGCCACCAAAAATTTTGGTAGTATATGCAACAATAGCAGGCATGATGGCTGTCTCCAAAGGACACCATATTTTGTCATTTTAGACAGAGTGCTATTGGTCTATGAAATATGATGAAAGCAAAGCCATGAGAAAACCCAACAGGATAAATATATATGAACCAGAGAAGGGGAATTTAGCACACAAGCTTAATGTTCAGAGGTAGATGTAAGAATTAGACATGTGGGAGTCAATGCAATGAGTGATGGGATTTTTCATTGTTTTAGTCATTCTATAATTTCTCAAGTATTTGAGATAATGATGAGGGCTAGACTATGAGTGATTGCCTCTTAACTGCAAGGCACTTATAAGCCGTCCAGAGGTGGCTGCCTGACAGATACGAAAGTCTTCCTTTTGCACAGTTGGGTTGATTAATAATATTCTGAGTCTGTGTGGGCACGGATTATCTGAGATCAAGTGCTGCTAACATTCTCTGTCCTGTTTATATCATTTGCAATCTGATTAGCTGCTTCCCTTTTTCTGTGAGATATATTCCTTTGGAATAATGTAGCTCTGAATCAATATCTCTCCCCCAAACACTGACTTTTTATTCTGATATGATGAAGGATGAAAACCTGTAACTTCATGAAATAAATTTAGATTCTGGGTTTGCCTTTTGGGGTCTACAGAATGTCTTTACAAGAAAGTTCAAACAGGGATTGATATCTTGAAATTTTGCTCTTTAGAAATGCAATGGTGATGGTAACAAGCTATTTGCACAATGCAACAAGTATTACTTACACTCTGAGTCTATGTTTGGGCAAGTTTACCTGATCTCTGGGGATGTAATGGTGAGAAGCAGTATGCAGCGGATTACAGAAGACAACATGTGCATCTTTGCATGCATTATGGGTTGAGGTGCTGTGATTCAGTTCCTGCTCACTGAGAAAAACATCCTTTCCATCTAGAAGAGGACTGAAAACTGCAGGAGGGAAGCCAGGGCTACATTTGGCATAAAGGTGGCTTGATCTCTGTTCACACTACAAAATGAGAAGTTCATCAGCTGAACTCATGTGAAATTCATGAAGCATGAACAGTGTGCCTAGGCTAGACACTGACTGAAATAACTGCCCTTAACTTTGAAAGATTTTTTTATGGGCAAAAGAGAAGAAGAAAGCTTACAATGCAGTAAGAGGTCTGAAATCTTTTGAGAAGAATGATTAAATTAGTAGTATTTGTTTTTATTTTCTTGGATATAGAATCATAGAATAGTTAGGGTTGGAAAGGACCTTAAGATCATCTAGTTCCAACTCCTCTGTCATGGGCACAGACACCTCACACTAAACCATGCCACCAAAAGGCTTCATCCAATCTGGCCTTGAACACTGCCAGGGATGGAGCACTCACAACCTCCCTGGGAAACCCATTCCAGCATCTCACCATCCTAACAGGAAAGAATTTCTTCCTTAGATCCAATCTAAACCTCTCCTGTTTAAGTTTGAACCTGTTCCCCCTTGTCCTGTCATTACAGTCCCTAATGAAGAGTCCCTCCCCAGCATCCCTATAGGCCCCCTTCAGATACTGGAAGGCTGCCATGAGGTCTCCACAAAGCCTTCTCTTCCCCAGGCTGAACAGTTCCAACTTTCTCAGCCTGTCTTCATATGGGAGGTACCTGCACAAGTCCAGGAAGATGACAGCAACTGCTCTACCCCTGTCCATCAGTTCCATAGCCCCATCATAGAAGGCCACCAAATTGGTCAGGCAGGATTTCCCCCTAGTGAAGCCATGCTGGCTGTCACCAAGCATCTTGTTGTTTTTCATGTGCCTTAGCATGCCTTCCAGGAGAATCTGCTCCAAGATTTTGCCAGGCACAGAGGTGAGACTGACTGGTCTGTAGTTCCCCAGGTCATCCATTTTCCCCTTCTTGAAAATGGGGCTTATATTTCCCCTTTTCCAGTCTTCGGGAACTTCACCTGACTGCCACGATCTCTCAAATATGATGGACAGTGGCTTNGTCCCGTTTTCCAGTCTTCGGGAACTTCACCTGACTGCCACGATCTCTCAAATATGATGGACAGTGGCTTAGCAACTTCACTCGCCAGCTCCTTCGGGACCAATGGATGGATTTCATCAGGTCACATGGACTTGTGCACGTTCAGGTTCTTAAGATGGTCTCAAACCAGATCCTCTCCTACAATGGGCCCAAGGTCTTCATTCTCACAGTCCCTGCATCTGCCTTCCAATATCTGGGTGGTGCAGTCAGAGCCTTTCCTGTTGAAGATCGAGGCAAAGAAGTAATTCAGAACCTCAGCTTTCTCCAAATCCTGCGTAGCCAGTTCACCCAATAGCTTCCGGAGGGGGCCTACGTTGTCCCTGGTCTGTCTTTTATTCACAATATACATGTAGAATCCCTTCTTGTTATCCTTAACATCCCTAGCTAAGTTTAATTCTAACCAGGACTTAGCTTTTCTCACCTGGTATTCCCTGTATTCATCCCAGAGTGCCTGTCCTTGCTTCCACCTTTTATAAGCCTCTTTTTTCCTTTGAATTTTTCTCAGCAGCTCCTTATCCATCCATGGAGGTCTCCTGGACCCCCTGCTGCATCTCCTTCTAGTTGGGATGCAACACTCCTGAGCTTGTAGCAGGTGATCCTTGAATATCATCCAACAGTCTTGGGCCCCCCTGCCCTCTAGGGCTATATCCCATGGAACCTTACTAAGCAGGTTCCTGAAGAGCCCAAAGTCTGCTCTCTTGCAGTCCAGGGCAGTGAGTTTGCTGCACGCTCTTCTCACTGTCCTGGGGATCTCGAATTCTACCACCTCATGATCCCTGCATCCAAGGCTGCCCTGGAGCATCACACTTCCAACGAGCCCTTTCCTGTTGGTGAGCACGAGGCCAAGCAGGGCACCTCTACTTGTTGGCTCCTCTATTACTTGCAGAAGGAAATTGTCTTCCAGACAATCGAGGAACCTCCTGGATCACTTGTGCCGGGCCGTACCATCCCTCCAACAGATGTCAGGGTGGTTGAAGTCCCCCATGAGAACAAGGGCTTGCGAGTGTGAGGCTGTTCCTATCTGTCTATAGAGTGCTTCATCCACAGAGTCCACTTGATCATGCGGTCTGTAACAGATCCCCACAGTTATGTTTCCCATCACTGTTTTCCCTTTAACCCTGACCCACAAACCCTCCGTTAACTGCTCACCTGTCCCCAGAGGGAGTTCCATAGTCTCCAGCCTATCCCTGACATAAAGGGCAACTCCCCCTCCCCGCCTGCTGGGCCTGTGTTTCTTTCTGGGGTTTCTTGGGAATATATATTAAGAGGTTCTTTTTGCATCCCTACAGAAGAGGAACAGCAGATTCTCAATGATAGTAAAAGTAATGAATACTTAACCTGGGTTACCCAACTCTGGACAAAGAGTATATCAACCCCCCCAACATTCACTAATGTAATAAAACTGAATGTTCTGAGCATTAAATGAAGTAAAAAGTCCTCAGGAATTTTCTGGAAAGGAAAGGAGCCATGGTATGTCCTTTATCAACAACATAAAGACAGGGATTTTTCTGCCCTGAGTTATCTTTAGAACTATCCAGAAAAAAGCATCAGACTACTAACGTCTGTTTTATGCCACTTGCCCTGCTTCTGAACTGGTCAGCTAGGAGTGCCCAAGTCTTGCCTACATAAACTTTGTTGACTGCTTCATCAGGGATCTTTATGGGGATGTGTTATTTCTTTCCCTTCTTCCACAGTCCTGTTAAAAAAAAGATAGCCTTTGCTACTCATGACAGTGGTGGGCTCTTCTCTTCAGTGTGCAGCCACCCCAATGCAGCTAAATCAATCTGTGAGTTACATGTATGGTTTTTGTTGTCACTAAGAGCCACATGTGCACTCAGAGAAAGTGCAAAACTGAATCTGATTTGGGGAAATAAGATCAAATGGTAGCTATACAGTGGGATCTTTAGGGTAAAGGGCAGCAAGTGCATACACAGAAGTCCATATTACCAATGAGACATACAGCAGATCATAATATTCATAAGTTCAGCATCTACTTTGTCAGGAAATAAAACACAGAAACACCAGAGGAGAATTGTGCTGGAAGGAGAATTGCATGATAATGCATTGCCTCCACACAGTCATCAGAGTAGAGTGATCCTTGAGCTGGCATCAGAGTATCCCATTAACACAGAAGCATCTGAGATTTATAATGAAGCCCATCTGATCTTTATTGCTTACATATCCTACCAACCCACCCTTTAGGCACGGCTGGGCAAACCTTCCTGTTTAGCTCGTGTAGCTTTAGATCTGCTTCAGCCAGCAAGGCTGTGAGTCAGCTGTGGGAGCTCTGCAGTGCAGCCTGAGGAATCAAGTATGTCCTCATTAAGGCAAGCTTATGTCCTTTACAAGGCTTTGATTATCCCTACATCTTTTTGGTTGGAAACTCAGGCACAGATATGTAGAAAGAACTTCTGGTTCACCTTTGGTTATCGACCACTGATTCAAGTCCTGTTAAAAATAGCTAAGGGAAGAAACGAATCTTTAAAAGAACTGCCTTGTTTCTACTCTGGATTATTCCCACACAGAGTACAGTGTGGGACTGAGGGAAGGTTATGGATCTAAGGGGAAAAAAGGGCTGCTGGTGAAATTTTAAGAAGTCATTCTTAGATTTGCGCTGGATGCAGAAATAACAGTAATTGTGGGCTCCCTCTGTATTGTTAGCAGCTGCTTTATACTACTCTGTAATCTTTTTCTGCAAATCACTGTGACCCAGCAAAAATAATGACTGATACATGGACACTAGTACTGAACAGTGAAACCCAGCTTGCAAATTAACGTTGCTTTGAGTTTAGCAGTTCCAGCCTTTCTGTTCTTTCCTATTATTTTTTCGGTCTTGAGCACTGTGGTAAACACTAGAGTCACACTTTAGAGTGATTCTCATCAGTGAACCTCAAGGGAATTCAAATTCTGTCTGTGTAACAGTAAGCAGGACAAACCAAGTGTATTTAAAGCTCTAGTCTCTGTTCATTTATTTTAGTGTGAGTCTCATCTAGTAACTCTGCAAGCAGCTGAAAAGAAGAAAGTTCAATTTTTGTATCATTAATATTTTATCCTACAAACACCTATCATCCATGCTGGTGTGGTACATTACCTTTTTTCTCCTTTCACAAATGGATTTTGTCTGTCTAAATACAATGGATATTGTTTGTCTGCTCTGAAAAAAATTACAGCAGGATTTCTCAACTGTGGGTGGAAAAAACTGAATGTTGACATGAAACTGAGTGATATACAAAAGAAGATGCTTTTTTAAAAGCATTCATATAGCAATATTAATTAAGATGTATTGATTGATAAATAGATCTCTTTAAATGTTGTTTTCTCACAACATTTTTCTCAACCTGAAATTTCTATTGAAGAAATAGCTGCAAATACCAATTTTCTCACAAAGAAGAGACCGTTAAACAAATACGGTGCTATTCTGCTTCCTTACAAGATTTTTGGAAGTGTAGTCTCTGCTCTGGATTTGTGTAAACATTGAAATGGAAAGTAAGACCAATGTGATTATGCAACTACATGGAACAGAACAACTTCCTCCTATACAGACGAATGCAAAACACTGGGGCTGTGTCAAGGATTTTAAGTCTCTGTGCATCTTTCCCTTACCTAAAAATGAGATAGAATTTTTTTCTCACCTTGTATACAGCAGGTACATTCTGAGCTACCAAATCCTCTTGAGATACTTTTAGATTTGCAATTTTGGTGGCACTTGATATATTGTGTTGAGATTACTATTGACACTGTCTTTGCCTAATTTAAGCAGAGGCTGGTTTGCTTTATGTACATAGAATGATGTTTGCCTTAATGTAGCCAGGGCTATACCAGTGATGGCTTTTCTGTCAAGAAAAGGATCACTATATTATAAAGCATACAGACTTTTTCATCTTTTCCTGCAATTTCATTCTCAGCCTTTAAACAGTAATGAAAGAAGGGTGGGTAATTCCAGAAGATGGAGTGCAATATTCAAGCCATCGCACCTAGAATATGGTATCCAATTCACATTATCTGCATTCAGAAAAGACCTGTTAAAATCAGGAAAGTTGTGGAAAGTGATGATTAGGCTAATCACAGGTCTTAGAAGAAAAATGCAGAAAATTAAAGAAACAATTATATAACAAATAGATTGAAGTCACTAGAATTGGGATCCCCCGTAATTTATTCTGGTTCAATTCTGATAATTTCTGATAATTTAATTCTTACTTTCATGTTCCAGCCTACTTTCCTATAAAGCCAAAGCTGATATGATCAGATTGGTCTGCCAGTTGCCTAAAACCTTACAGTTGTATAGATTTCAATTGGCCAAGGCAGAGAAAGTGCTCCAACATATATTGAGAAAATGAGTGGCCATGTAGAGAAGAAAAATTCACGTGTGATATCTACAAATGTTGCAGGGTAAGGTTAGCACACTGATCATCCAGCATGTGTGCAGCTTGAAACTAGCACCGACATATTCTGCATGCATCACAGCTGGCAGTTAGCTGACAGTATTACTTAACAGTGAAAAGCAGCAGAGCAGGAGTGGGACTTGAAGGCACTGGGATGTCTGGCTGGATGACAGGCAATATGAGAAGGAAACTGGGGGGGGGGAATGAAAGGTGCATAGTGACAGTGGACCCAAATTCATAGGAAAAGAGGACACATGCATTTTGCTGCACTATCAACCAATCTTTCAAATTCCCACTTTCCAAATATTCAGGTATGTGGTGGAGAAACTGACCTTCAACCATAATTTGCCTATTTGCCTTTAGGATTTCTCCTCTTTTTTTTTTTTTTCTTTTCTTTTCTTTTTTGCCTTTAGCTTTACAGAATTCTCCCAGGGAATCCTCCCATAAATCTTTTACTCTCTACCTGACACCTTTATTCTACATCTCTCTAGGAATGTAAAAAAAAAAAAAATAAAAAAAATAAATAAATTTAAGATTCTATGACTGCATTACTGCTTCTCTGCACACAGATGGCTTGTGCAGGAAGATTAAAATGCTATATAACTCATATTCCAAAGAAGCCTTATTTTCAGCCTGTGACAGAGAAAGGAAGATAACTTCAGCCTGTTACAAAGAAATTCTGTCTCCATCTATAAAATTCTTGAAGATGCCAGAATATGACAAAATCTGGTACCAGATACCCATTTCAGCACCTTTATCCTGGTCCTTTTTGGGTAACCCAAGTAAATGATTGAATAGGAGGAAGCATTATATGGAGTCTATAGTACATGAGATTTGCCACAATAGATCAAACATAATGCTTTAGATTTTTTTAAACTTGGTATGCTCTGATCTTTAGTAACTTTTTGGACAGTGTGTTCCACAATCTGATGACATAGTAAACATTTAGATGACATAGAACTCTTTTGATATTACTTTCCTTCAAGTTTAGAAGGCTGTGACATGAACATTGTTTGACAAACCTGATTTCCTTTTATGACCAGGTGACCCGCCTAGTGGATGTGGGAAGGGCTGTGGATGTTGTCTATTTGGATTTCGGCAAGGCCTTTGACACTGTCTCCCATAGCACACTCCTGGAAAAGCTAGCAGCTCAGGGCTTGGACAGGAGCACTCTCTGCTGGGTCAGGAACTGGCTGAATGGCCAGGCTCAGAGAGTGATGGTGAATGGTGTTGTGTCCAGCTGGCGGCCGGTCACCAGTGGTGTCCCTCAGGGGTCTGTGCTGGGACCGGTGTTGTTCAATATTTTTATTGATGACATGGATGAGGNAATGGCCAGGCTCAGAGAGTGATGGTGAATGGTGTTGTGTCCAGCTGGCGGCCGGTCACCAGTGGTGTCCCTCAGGGGTCTGTGCTGGGACCGGTGTTGTTCAATATTTTTATTGATGACATGGATGAGGGTATTGAGTCCTTCATCAGTAAGTTTGCAGATGACACTAAGCTGGGAGCTTGTGTCGATCACTTGGAAGGAAGGAGTGCTCTGCAGAGAGACCTGGATAGGTTGGAGAGATGGGCAGAGGCCAGCAAGATGAAATTTCATAAGTCTAAGTGCCGAGTCCTGCATTTTGGCCACAAAA
>NDXB01019357.1:0-43083 GCA_002631895.1 Agapornis roseicollis
ACAGGGAAGATCCAACCAGCAAGATGATGGCATAGCCACAGCCATTAGAAAAGCTAACAACAAAACAAACCACAACAGTGCCGTAAGTAGCACATATACTGAAAACCAGTGAAACCTTCTCACTGCTTTTGTCAATATGCAGACTTGTTATTTAAATATAACAAATCTGCATATTGACAAAAGCAGGGAAAAGTGAGAACAGAGCACAAAAGGAAAGGTTTTCACAGGTCTTTTTCCTAGCCTACCTTAAAGGTGGTGCTATTGTTTGTTAAAGGGATGTCTACTCTCCACAATTACTGTGTTTAGGAGGCAGTGATTCTGCTTCTTGCAGTTTTTCCATGCCTGAGAGGAGAGAAAAGAGAGGGGGAAAGAACACATCTATATTTGTCAAGCAAGTTTATATCAAAAAGTTTGTCCCAGTTATTTTTAAAGTATGTAGGACAACGCATAGAAAAACAATCTGAACCCTTATCTCTAACTTGCCATTAGCCAACAAGATCAGTACTTGATAAGGATTAACCAAATTATCTGTGCAGTATATTGTTAGCATGCTACAAAGCTTCAATAGCACTTAATCTACTCAAAACATAAACATAAAATATAACCTTCACATCATGGAGACAAGTTACTTGTCTAGTTTCAATTCAGAGATACCAAAAAGCAAAGCAATCAAAGTTTAAAGAACCACAGTGTTCTTGTCAAGCAGTGATATTGTTAGCCTTTATCAGATATGTATTAGCTGGAGAGATCATCCTGATCTGAAAATCCAGAACTGGTTGATACTTTGCCAAAACTAATACTTTAGCCAAATCGATACTTTACTTCTATTTAGCACAAACTCAAGAGCCTTCAGCCCAGGCATTCTCATGTTAGTCTAGTTGCACCTGTACTTTAAATACTATTGAAATACTCCTAGTTTCAAAACAGACTATTACTACTGTCAGTTTGCAGTTGCTTTTCCAAACAAGCTAAAACCACATTATACACCAAGACCCACCTACAGGAGACAAATCATGAGCCAAAGCTGCATGAACTGAAAATCGGTACTTCTATAGTCAGACAGGACACTGGCTATTTAATTTAGCAGTTGCAGTATATCAGTCCTCAAGCATAGGCTCAGCATTTACTTCCTCTGCTGAAGTCAATTTTGACACGAAAGTACAAGCGTTTGCAGTAGTCACAACATAAAATAAATCCAACAGAAGCAAAATAATTGAGACACTCTGGGAAGCAAATTCACTAGGGTGAGTTCAGACATGGTTGCTGGGCTGTTTTCACTCCCTCTAGGCTTGCTATGTTCTTATCTTTCAGTTAAACTTAACAAACAATAGAGCTCCATTATCCACAGGTAATAAAAAAAAAGGAGGCTTCAACAGCAGCTAAAGTAAACTCCTTCTGTCCAAGTTGGCATATTTCAGACATCATCATAGAAACAGAGCTATCTAAAGAAACAAATTCCTCCCTATAACACTGCAGCAAGTCACCCCCATCTTGATATAGCATCTCCTTCCCAGCTCCACTGTGGCAGACTCTCCCCCAACCCAGCCAACTTCCCACCTCCTCCTTGCATACAGAAAATAGTAGGAAAAGTACACAGAAACCATAGCAAAAACGTTACCACAAAGAGCAAAGCTCAAAAAATACACCAGTCCTTTCCTGGCTACCCCCCATCCCTCACATCACCATGAAAGGAAAGAACCTCCCCAACACACCATGAACACAACCAGGAACCCACTTCTCCAACACCAAAGGTCTAGTTCCAAACCACCTACCTTAAACAATAACTTGAGCTCACAGTCAGGTTTAGCTCCTGTTCCTGCTTTCCCTTAACTCAGAAAAATCTTTCCATATTTTCAGCTGCACCCTCCACTTCTGGAGCAAACACCACCATAACCCAACCCCACACATCTCCCCTCCTGCACCAAATCAGGACCTTTTATAAACTCAAGCCACCTGAGCCTTTTAAGTGTTCACAACCTAGCACAGCTCAAAAAGACTATCAGGTGCAAAGCGTGTCTTGGTTAGAGTAAATCCCAGTGACAAGGCAAAATAAGGCTGATTTGGAAAACATGCCAGGATGCTTGTGCTGTGCGCTTGGGAAGCATGGAGCTCAGCTCTGAGCTTAATGCCCCTCTTGGATGTGAAATGTCTGGGTGCTCCAGTACAGATCAACTATACATCCTGGCACAACACACCACCCTGTGCTCAGAAACATCTTTTAGAATGAAAGCTTTGGCTGGTACCTCTGCAAAAAGCAAATGCAAGGAGCCAATTCAGCTCTGCAGTGCTGCACTTCTGGTCTTTATAACTCCAGGTGCTACCNGAAACAACATCTTTTAGAATGAAAGCTTTGGCTGGTACCTCTGCAAAAAGCAAATGCAAGGAGCCAATTCAGCTCTGCAGTGCTGCACTTCTGGTCTTTATAACTCCAGGTGCTACCCTGAAAATAACACTTTGAAGTCTACTAACTCTGCATTGGCCTCAGCTGCAGAGGAAATCTCAGCCGTTACATTACACCACGGGATTGATGAAATAGCTTATTTGCAAACCTGTGTATTTACTTCTACTTTATCAGAAAGAAAGCCAGTGGTCAAAATAACATTAACAAATCAAGAGGTTTCTTTGCTACTTACCCCCTGCAGTGTGAACTCGTATAATGGGATCATTATATGGTCTTAAATTATATTGAAGTATATTACTTCTAAAATGCCCTGGTTGCTGCAGGGGCACAGAGTGGCCTCAACACATCCATTTTAGCATGCTTGGAGGTCCTCAGGTTAGAGATGCTACATAGGGAACGTTTGGTTATGGATGGAGCACAAATACTGTGCACTAGATCCTAGAGTTTGTAGGAAAATCTTTGAAAAGATAAAGCAGGCAGACAGAGGCAATTTCTGACTGTAGCTATGCTCATAAAAACAGAACCAAACCCACCAACCCCAAAACATCAGAAAGCAACACAAAAGGCACTTTTGGTGGAAACAAGAGATTGGGGAAATTTCTCCCACTGAAACACACAAAAGAAGTGAGAATCGTCATGACTGTGTGATACAGAACAGCCAATACTGCCCCGATGCCATCACTTTAACAAACGCAACATCTTAAGAATTAATTCCTTGTCACAGCTATGGGCTTTGTCGCTGTTTAAGAACAACACTTCAAGCGCTCTCTTCCACACCTCAGCTACTTGCTTGCAGGGCTGGGCTTCAGCCAGAGACCCCTGTGCTGTGCTACTGCTGGAAATGGTTCGTTTCTGAACAAGGAATTAGTGCATGAAATGAGCATGGAGAAAAAACCCCATATACTGTTCTGCCTTTGCTTCAGAACAGGTTGGCTGATTGACAGCAAACCCTATATAATAATTCCTTCCAGGCAGATGGCAAGATCATGATTTGCTCTTCAGTTGCAATTTTCTACTGCCTCTCACAAGCAACCTAGCTGCATGATCTACCAATAATAAGGGTCTGGTCTGTTTTATATGTGTTTATATGCTCACATCAAAACATATGGATTAATATTGTGACTAGCTCTTGTATTCCATTTTGTAAAAATTTGCCTTGAACTTGCCTCCAACATCTCCAAGCTGATCGTATGTAGATAATAGCTCCAGAAATCCACACACAAAAGCAACTTGTAAATTCCTACATCACCCCTGACAGACAATATTCTTTTGAATGCTCGCGTAGGTGTTGAAAATCTTGCCATACATCCTGAGCTCTCTCAGCACATATTGTTTTTCGGCTGCCATCTGCTAATGCACAGTTCCACCCTAAGAGAGATGCAGGATCCAGTCTCCAGTCTGTTCTGTTGTCAGGTTTACTCTTTAATTTCTTCCAATTCCCAAGGCTCAGATTCTGTCATTCTTAACCCTGACTGTAGTTAAGAAGTTCAAGAGATCCATTCACACCACTCCTAATTTTCAGTGATAAAGAACATCAATTGAACACACATCCAGGCATTTGCTTTAATGAGCCAGAGCAATGCTTCAGGCAGTGGTGTCCCTGGAAGCAGATTCATTTGTTTGTGTGTCACCTGCTATGCACCTAGAGAGGTGCTGGGCCCATCAGGAACTTCTGAAGCACTCATTTCCCATGCATGTATACTAAAAGCAAGTGTATTAAGTTGGTGGCAGGGGAAAAAGACAACTCCCAGATAAATAACGTGGGTAACAGCTTGTACAAAGCAAGCCATGCACATCACAGTGCAGAATGTCAGGATCTAATTATCATAGTAAATAAGGAATGATGAACATTATACTTGACTGATTCTGTTCTTCACTGAAACTGTCAGCAGTACGCTTTTTCTTACTGCTGATTTTGCTTCACTAGCAAGCACATTAGCAAAATTTACAAGATGATATTTAATTCTATTTGGTTTTGGTTAGAAACCAAATTTATAAGGGATAATTTAGGTGAAGTTTGCTGTGCGGGATCCATCAGTGAAATCTACTGGAAGGTACAAATTTCATTCTAGGAAACTGAGGAATATTATCACATGCCACGTGAAATGTATCTGCTTTGATTTTTTTTTTGCATTCCTCTTCTGTCACACATCCCTTTTACCACCCCACCTTCTTCTCAGGTTCTCAAAGATTTTGTTGTCATTTGTTTCTGAATAAAATACTCAACTCTTTTGGCATTGTAGGCTCTGTACATCAAATTGTTGTTCATGTCACACCCTGACTTCTGTGCGCCAAGCAGAGGAGTCAGAATAAGAGCATACACAATGGCACAGAAATCCTTCCCATATTGCTTGCCAGGCATGAAAGCGCATAAAGGAGGACCAAGAAAAGAAAATACGGATTGGAAAACGAAAATATAATGGGATGTGTGTTTAAAGGAGGCACAAACTATTAGTTTTGCTTTTTTTTCCAGCTTATACAGCAATCCTCTCATTCCTTAAATAGTACAAAAAGGGTTTGATAGACTTAAGTTGTATGTTTTCCTGGGTTTCAGTAACCAAGGTAAGCCAGGAAAATCTTTTCCATTGAAGAAAAGAATTCTTTTTACATTTAAGGAACAGTAGTAGTTTTTGTTTCTTCTATCTCTGCTCCAGCTAAAGGTTGCAACTGCCTTTTTACAAGCTTTTAGTTGCTAGAGATATAAACACTCTCTTCAAAGTATGACAGATGAATTCTCATCCAATGAAATATACTGTCTTTCAGGGAGCCTAAAAGCAACTAATAGATTTTCAGGAAAATGCTGAAAATTGGCTTAATGTTTCATAGATACGGATATTTATGCAATCTGGAATGAAATTCTACCACAAGCAGGAGGCTAGGCCCTACTTATGGTATCAAATCCTTCTTTTGACAGTTTGCATGGGTCTTTAATGGACATGGGGTCATTTGCTGGCCTTCTCAATCTTACCTGATACAGTCATCATTGCTTAATTTTAAATATGACTCATTTTCCAGGCAGTGTAATATCCACTTGGCTCCTCCTTCCACTTCCCCACAGGGGGTTGAAAAATGTTAAACTGTTCTCTTCACAATTAAATTCATGAAACACTTAAATTCTATGGCAGCCAGACACCAAGGAACAGGAAAATCATTTCATCTCATAATGTTTTAGAGCCCCTAGGCAAATGTAAACAGTGCATGCTGTGATAGAGGAAGGATTTATTGCTGCTGCTGAACAGAGAATCTGCTGATTTATTTCTAATTCCAGTTCGGTTTTGAGGGTAATTTATTTATTCCAGAATTTTGGTGGAATTATGATTTAGGAAGTTTGAACACTCCAGACCCATTTGTGTGAAATGCACTTTGAACAAAAAGATACAGAACCAAATCAATCTGTATTGAACTAACACTGGCCTGTAACACTGAATCATTGCATTCAGTTTCCTGCCAGAGCGTAGAAAGGTGTTTGAGCTCTCTCACTTATCACAGCTTCTGGAGTCCAAGTAGCATTTAATAGGCTACCACTGGAGGTGCTGCTAAAGCAAGTTTAAGCTTAGGCAGAAAAGTGTCTAAGCCACTTTTATATTCTTGCAAACATTTGACTCAAGATTAGTTTCATTGATTTTGCTGAGAAAAACAGCACTAATCTCTGCATGGAATTGGTGTTTCAACCATTTATTTATATACGACTCAGAATGACAAAGGTTACCATTTTGAGTCTATACATCTCTGTTAGTGTATCAGATTCATAGAAGCATTAGTAAAAGTATGACTTTATGTCCTGCCACTTACCTTTATAGGAAGCACTTAGCTCTACTGTAGTGCACTCCTATGCTTCAGCTGTACTCAGCAGCCTTGGGAATTGTTTAGAACACTAAAGGAGATTAAACTCAGCTTCACAGTAGAAGCTGAGCCACAGGTCTTCAACAGCAGTTAGTAGTGTATGTGTCAGCATTCACACACCAGAGGTCTGCCTCTGTGGATATCCAAGCTCCAGCAATGCTCTGTCATCATGTGTCCTCCTTTTTGGCCTGTTCAACCTGCTGGCTTCTACTGCAATCTGTGGATTAATAATTTGGGCATAAGCCACCTCCTTTATTTCTGCATCTGTAAGTTCCAGCATCAGCAGAAGGCTGAGCTGTGACTACAGCTTGTGGCCATGCAGCTGCACAGCTAAAGAAAATGATATGGGGTCAGAATCTGATCATCACCGTATTGACAATTCTTCATTTATGTCTCCACTAAAAGGTGCTTGCATATTAACCAAGTAATTCACAATTGTTTTTGTTCTCTTCTTACCCTCTGTGCTGCTTTAGTAAAGCCAATAGCAAACAGCAGACTTGTTTAAACAAATGCATCATTTCTGAATTTCTCTTCAAAGATGCCACAGAAAGCACTCCAGAATATCTGTCAAGCTGGCATCCCCCTGAGACTGCTTCAGCTCTTTGCTCTGGCTAACTTGAAGCAAGAACTTGAACCATATCTCAGATAACTGCTGTAGAGAATCAATTTTCAATTTCCTGCTAAACTTCAGATATATATTTAAATACTCAGTACTTCTGGCATCTGGAAAGAAACCAACAATGAAATCAAATGGCCAAACTATTTACCCGATAAGGGAAAAATCCACAATGAATCAAGCAAATAGGAGACTTGGACACAGGCCTGAAGGGTGAATTTTCACAGCACCAGTGTATAAAATCAGTGCCACTAGCTTACTGTCTTTTTGACAAAAAATACCTAGTTACTCAATGGTAATTTTGTCAAAAACTGGAATATTCCTGTGAGATTCATATGCTGTTTTAAAGGGAAAAAATAGATGAAGTTCATAATGAGGTTGAAAGTTTTGATAGTGACTTAATAGGAAATAATGTTCAGTCAAAGAAGGAGAACCTCTGCTCTTAGAAGACAGACACTGGAGAAATGCTGATCTTCCTGATGACAAGGAAGTTTTGTCATTGTTCAAGGCCAGACTTTTATCCTAATAACAGATTTTACACCTCAGTGTATGTTGCTATTAAGCCACAAGTCTCTGAGCTCACCAGTCTGCAGGTTTGCCTGCTTGCCTTTAGTTTTCTCAATCTGCAATGTCCCTAATAAAAGACAAATATAAATACAACTGAAGAAGATGTATGCTTGTGTGTGAAAAGAGATGCAGTGCTTTTGGCTGCGGTGTTGTTTGAACAAAACTTCAACAAATAGACCACTCTTTCCCAGGAACATTAAAACGTTATCAAGTGAGAAACACCACTTCCTGGCTCAGCCTCTAGACAGACCAGCAAATGCATCTTACTGCATTCAGAAGGCAAAATGTTAATTATGCTTATGAGAAAGCATGTTTGTGAGGATGTATTAAACTGGAATACACAAGCTAGGAAGGATGATGCCACACAAATCACAGTCCTGCAGTTTTGTAAGGTATTGCTGCTCTAGAGGAATCAGAACAATGAATGTCTCCCTCCCCTTTACCAACTGTTGTAAGGCTGTTTCTGAGAGCAGCTGATGGGAAGAATGAACAAACACTTTTCTCTACAATGCTTTGAATGTAGGAACTTGTAAAATACTTCTTTGAAGTCAGAGTGATTGCAAACCGAAGAAGGAAAGCCACACAAACATATTAAACCTGCATCTCTGGGAGGTTTTATTCCCAGCTAACCTGCTCCTGCCGTTTTTCCAGGCAACTGACATGCTGGGATCCTTCTCCAATTTGCAACGAGCCATCAGCATCTTGCAAACAGAAAACAAAGAGAACTGACAACAGGGTATCAAATATAAGCTCATCCCAATGCCACTATTCAGGAGGGAAGCAGCAAACAAAATAATAGGCAGACTGGTGACAACTTCAGGATTTTGTGAGTTTCAGAGGTGTGAGAATTGAATTGGAAAAATTAATTGGGTTCCAATTTTATCCTCACTCTGCGAAAATGCGTGAGCAACCATAGGCAAAAATGCCAATAGTAGTAATAGTCATTGTAATAATAAATATGACAGGAACTGCCTGGGAAAATATTAATTTTCAACGTTAGAGCTGGTCAGAAGTCCTACCCGAGGGACCTTTGGAGGCTGCTTCTTGCAGAATGACAGAACATCCTTTTTAATAGGATTTAGACACATCCTCCTGTGTGGTACCCCCACAAGGCAGCATAGCAAGGTTCCATACTCCTGTGAGTCTGAAAGATCAGCTGCATCCAAGACAAAAACACTGTGCCTTCCCCTCCATTTCTGTGCACCCTGTCTGTTGCTTTCCCTGGATTTATAGGTCATGTGGTGCCAGTGCAAATGCAAGGAAAAGAGTGGTTCTGCATGGCCAAAAGTGAGATAAGAGGGAAGAAGCCCACCAGTGTTTCAGCTCAGCTTCACTCATTACAACATCCCTAAATTTTCAAATATATTCTGCATTTTTTTTTAACAGAAGAGTTTGGAAAGTTCAACCCTAATTCCACTCTCATGAAGATCTATAGTAAAGTTCCTATTCCTTTAAAAGAGCTAGATCTGTATCAGTGTACTGCAAAATCTCACCCTGCTGCTGTAATGCCTCCACCTGCCTTGAAAACAAGTCATATATGGAAGCTGAAAATGTCCATCTTCAGTAAGGGGTGATAGCATTGACATAGGTGAAGCTTCTTTCACAGCCATCAAATGAACAGTGATGTGGGTAAACTCTTCATTTGGAGAACAATGCAGTCTGTGTGTAGTAGCATGAGCTACTGAGGGGACTGTATGCACTCCAGCCACCTCACCCTGTAAATGGGTGGCAAAATGTGGCCCAGCAGAGATCTTTTCATTTATTAGGCCCACAGATAACAGTGGCACATAGGGGACTAATGTCATTATGGAAAGAAATCTAGTTCAAAGTCATTTGGCTCTAAGGATAATTTAACCATCCTGGAATTGCTGAATGATTATGTATATTTGAAAGAGAGAAAAGCAAATGCCCAGAGGCCTCTTGTTTACAATGCTGCAATTTCAAGAAGTTGCTGTGTTGTAGAATGGGTTGCTGATAACACAGGAGATAATCCAGTACAACAGTGCTATCAGCACCTGAGGAGTAATAACTGATCTGCTTCATATTTACCAAATGTACCAAGCACTCTGTATTGTGTTTACCTAATGATTAAAAGAAGCAATAAATGGAATGACTTTCTTTTAATCAGTATGTCAGCTTAAGCAGCATAATGAAATTAGTCATGGGTGAATATAAGCTTCTGAGCCAAAAGGGGCATTTCATTGCAACTTACTTCTGAAAACCACAACATCGCAGTTTCCATGGCAGGCCATTGTGTGATGTTGGGTTCCTTATTCAAATACCATATATCCAAAATTAAATGCCCTGTTTCTGTTTCATTGTACCTACTCTCCTAGCTTACAAATTCACCAAAGTCTCAACCAAGGATTCTTTTTCTTTAAGATGCATTTATTCAACATTTGTTCATGTCTACCTACTTACATGGATGATATCTGACAGTTTATCCCAGTTACCATTAATAACCATTAATGACGCTGTTGTTACAATCAAGCTGCATCAACTCCCAGCCTCCCTTGCTTTCATCTATTTTTTCATTTAATTATGAAACTCAGAATGCTTTTCTTCCAAGCAAGCTTGCTTATTTAAAAGGGCAGGGATCTGTGCACTTGATTACTTTCAGAAATCTGGTAGATGACACTATTTAGCTACTTTTACTGAGATGTGAAATACATAATGTGTTTCTTAATCCTCAAATATAAGTTATTGCTGCTCCCATGGAAGCTACAGAATGTGAAAGTGTTAGATGCAAACAAATCCAAATTGAAAGAAGCCGTGTTTTCCAAGTGCTGAGAAGGTTTAACAAATTCGTGTAGACACTAAGGAGTATTACTAGGCTTATGTAGGGTCATGGAAAATTAGAGTGGCTTTTTAAGCCATTATTACAGATTTTCCCATTGTTAGATGCAAAACTCTCTACTATTAATACAGTTTATTTTTGCTTTCGTCAGTTGGACAATGTTTGAGGTTCAATGGCATGCCTGTCTTCATATTTTTTGTTTCTTAGGTAACCATGTATTTTCCCAAACTGTAAGGGTTTGGCAGGATTTAATTTCTAACTTTAACTTTCTGGCTTCTTCCAGAAATTTGCTTTGCATCTCTTTCTGAGAAGAAAATCGTCATGCAACGCAGAGTGCTTATTTACCTCATTTTCCAATCAGTACTTGATGGAATGGTGTATGTCACCAGTGCTGTAAAAACATCTATAACAAGACAAGTCTCAGTTTCTTAAAGATGCGGTGCTGAGCTCTGGCCTGACTGAGCACCACTGGAGTCAGCAGTTATCAGAAGATAAACAGGAGCACAATTGCAAGTCTATATGTAGAGTTAGCACACATAATAGATTTCTCTTACTCATAAAGGACATTATCTTGCATTTCAACACAATACAACAAACATGCCAGTATCCACAACTTGCTCAAAGGTGAGGAGCTGGGCTGTAGAGGACATGTTTCACCCAGTGCAGCTTCTTGACATTAGAGGGCTCCATAATCCATGGAGAAATGACAAAAGTGAATCTCATTTTGAGGTCAGTAGAGATGACACTGAAAAGGGAATTATAGACTCCTCTTGTAGCTGTGGTTTGATGGTACAGTAAATTCAGCTTCTGAAGCTGAAAATGTGAAGAGCTGGTCTGCTGTAAAATCACTCTACTAGTTCATATTGGTTCAGACAGTTTGAGTGGGGCTTGATTTTCCCAAGAGTAGACCACATCTCATGGATCCCTCTCTCTTGTACAATGATGGATCTGATATTATACAGTTGTCATCTACCTTCTCAGGGCTCCGAAAAACCTGGCATACACTGTCTATTGGGGAGATCCTGTTAATGAGACACAAATGCAGGGAGTGTCCATGCATGATAGAGATTAAGTCTATATCTAAACTTGGCTATAGCAACTTCAGAGACACAGCTGAATGCCATGTTTGCCTTCTTCCATCACTGTCAGAGCTCTAGAAGGAGCCATCAGCACTACAGCATGACACCAGGCAAGGGATCATATAGTCAGGAAGCCTAGGAATAGTGCGTATTCAGAAGGGAAAGTCAGAGATGCTTCTAAGAAAACAAAGAAGAAAACCAGGTTGGACAATGGACTCACAAGCCACTTCTTGAGCCCCCACTGGATAAAGACAGGGTAGAGTGTGTTTTCCAGTATCCCACCTTACATCCATAAAGATTCTTGAACTCAGGCTAGAACCTGGATTAAATATTTCTGGGTTCTTTTGGCATAACTGACAAGGTAGCATGCCTTTCTGTTTCCTATTGCTATCAGCAATATGAGAAGTAATGTGTACCTTAATGGCTTAGTGGCTACAGCACATACCTCTAGCCTAAGGCTTCACAGGTACACCTAGAATAGCATAGTACCACTCACATGACATAAAGTATGGTAGGATACAACAGGTAGCAGTTACTCATCCTTATCTTGCAGAAATCATCATAGTTTCATTCTATTATCTTGTTCTGTCATGCTGAGAGAGACCTTTCTGCAACCATCACTGAATGCCACACAGCAGATGTGCCTTCAAGAAGTCTCTGTCTTTGCACAGAGCTGAGCACAGCTATAAAGAATCACCTGCAGAAAACTTGCATCATGAATGTGAGAGCTTACCCTTGACACAGACTATGTAATAAGGTAATAATTGTGGAATAAGAACTAATATTCGAATGCCATTGTCCCATCTTTATGGCTTAATCTATTACCAAAAAATACTTTTTAAATATTTTAAATGCCCAGACTTCAGAAAGAGCTTTTACATATAATGTCATAGCCTTTAGAAAGTGCTACTTGTCTTTGTTGCACTTCAAAGAGCCTAATCCTAAAGATACCTTCCTAAGGAATAAATATGCTCATGAGTTGAACTAACCTTACTCTGTGGAGGATAAAAGAGCTTTTCCAGGCAGTGATTGTACAGTGAACAAGCTTGCAAAAGTGAACTAGCTGTTTATTGAGGCAGTCATTTATAGAGATGCTTCATTTAAACCATACACACTCTGCCCCATCAGCCCTTCTTTCCTATATTCTGCATAAGTGGCTACAGCAGGGGCAAGCTGGTTGATAGACTTCACAGAGACTACAAAAGAGATCAGTATCATGGAGAGAATTAAAACTCTCCCTTTTTCCTATGCTCAGGGAAGGTTTTCTATAAGTAATGACTGATATATGGGTGTAGCTTTCCTGACAAATACTGGAAGAGGGTGGAGTATTTTGGTAGGAAGGGCAAGACTGTTACAAACCCCATCATTTCCTAGAAGGCAATCAAGTAGAGCTGGCTAAAGAAAATTTCATTGTGTGAATTTTTGGCCTTCTCCTCATGCATGGACCATGTTTTACTCAAACGCTGCAGGCACAATTCAGTCACTTTCTGGAATTTTTCCAGAAATTGACTCATAATTTAGTGAATTTCTGGAAAGCGTCAGCACAAAGCATCATTTTACTAGTCAGCAACAAAGACAGTGAAAAGGAGGAGAAAAAGGAGTGTTCCGAGCACGGCCGCCAGCAAAGTGTGGAAAATCTCAGTATCTTTATCCAAGCTATGGAGCTGGACACTCCAAGTTCAACACTTACAAATTGTGTATACCCAAGATAGCAAGAAGATTCCCACTGCGAAAGGCAGTGTCTGCTTTAGAAGTAAATGTGTGAAATTTACACCAGCTGAAGAGCTGGTACTTCTTGTTGAATTTATTGAGCTTGAACCAAATAGCACTGTAACCAATGTGGAAAAAAGAAAGGGAAAGAAAAGAAGAAACTCCTTCATTTTGTAAGGTAGGAGAGTAGGTACAATGGAACACTTTACAGACTAGACTTGCTGTGTGTGGACCCCTTTGGGACATGGGTATCAGCAGCCTTCAAACCATGACCATCTGATTAATACAAGGATACCAACTCATTCTTGGTTTGCTGAAGAATCCCATAAGTAATGTAAGTGGCATATATTTGGTCACAAAACTGCTACGAAAAGCTTAAAGATTTATATACCTGAAACGAAGTACTCTCCAGAAAATTTTGGGGTGAGAGGGAGTAAATTTTCTCTTTCACATCTGTGTCTGCAGTGTATTGTGCCTGCTACCCAAATCACAGATCAATAATATTCTGGCAAGATGATTCCTCATTGTGCTTCATTTTGAAATAAATTCCTGTAACACGGAGAGGCAGCTGCAGGGGAAGAGCAAATAAAACCTCAGTATTTCCTTATGACAGTTGAAATTTCTGCCCAATTTCTAATTTTCCGTCTGCATCTGATGGGTCACTGAATTCAATAAATTAAAGACATAAATCACATAAAAAATGGAAGTGAGAGACTATTTTTTCACTTTGTATTTATAAAGTGCATTTATTTCACAGTGGTTTAGGGCTCTTCCTTGGGATTTCTCTGTGCCTGGTTCCCAGAATCATAACTCTGTCATTTGTTCCCAGAATCATAAGCTACCCATTTCAGTTAAATAGGGGATCTGTGTTAGCTAGGATACAGCTGANGGGCTTCAGCTGTTGTTATATTAAGATAGTTTCTTCCTTGGGATTTCTCTGTGCCTGGTTCCCAGAATCATAAGCTACCCATTTCAGTAGAATAGGGGATCTGTGTTAGCTAGGATACAGCTGACTTTCCTGCCCAAATTCCACCATACAGCAATATGCCCCCCAACACTCCACCTGACAAGAAATGCCCTTTCTCTGATGACACAGATATCCTGGAGGCTGCAGATTCCCACTGATTTACTTTTTGCAGCCAGTCTTACCATGGGCTTTACCAGAGCACAACTGGAATTGAATCCAAAATGGTGCATCAGTAGGAGATGCTATGTCAAACACTGGGAAAAATCTGGGATAAATACAGTTATTTGTAAGGTCTACAGGGACCATCTGTGGCTGGAAAACTGAGTTTTCCCAATGCTCTCCAAAAAGTCGGCAAGGTACCTAAGGCTCCCGAGCTAGTGTTATGTGCTGACTGTTTGCACAGCTCTGAGCTGCAGCAGCTTTCCAGATCCTCTGCAGAGCCATAGCCCATTTGCACGAGCCCCAACAGCCAACTGAGGAACGCCAGACTGGGTGGAAAATGCACAGAATTAAGTATTCTAAAGATGCAGATGTGACTACCATCCTCTCTAGCTTGCAATGCAGCCTTGCGAAGAAAGCAAACTGTCAATGACACATCTGCTCACACTTCTCCATTTATTAAATTTGAAACAAAATTTTGACAGCAATAAAGCAGAAGGAGCAGTTGTGTGTTTGTATTAAAACATCATTTGGATGAGCGATAACCAGTGACTGGTGTAAAGGAACATCTGTGATATTATCCTGTTATTTTTGTTTGAGTCATGTCATGCCTGAGAAAGGCAAAGAAGAAGAGAAAACAGGAATGAAATTATCACATGTGATGGTTCAAATTTAGCTTTGTTAAAGGCACACTCCTTTTCATTTTCCAGTGCAATTCTCATTGAATTAAGATAAAGACATCTGTCTTGTCTATAGAATCAAATGCACATTCTGGTATTTTGGTTTGACTATGAATCATGCTCCTAAAACATTTTTGGTGATTAGTTTTTAATCCCAAATTGATAAATTCCTGCTCACACTATAAAGTTAACATTAAGATCCAAGCCTCTGTGAGCCCTTAATCTGAATCTCCCTTGTTAGTACCAATGGGGTTTATTTTGTCTGTGAGAAAAATAATTAACTATAGCTGAAAACAAGGCTGAGATGAAAAGGACAATAGGAAAGATACAATTTTTTAAAGATAAAGCGTGTTAGCCTTTTGTTAGGTAATAACAAAGTCACTTTGGTTATTAGTATCCACTACAGAAAGACTGAGGAAATTTATTCTAGCCACAGAAAAAGCACTTCCACTGGTGTATAAAAGCAAATATTTTCTTCGTGTGTGCCAGGGAGTGAGAGGGGGGAAAAGCTTAAAAGCATTTGTAGGACTTTCAGCTCATCATAGTTTATCTCAGGCAAAAAAGTGATAAAAGATGTTGATTTTATTAATAATTTATATAGGAGCAGTATTTATAGCCTGCTCACTGCGTGGTAAATTGAAGGTCCACAGTAATAAACAGCTCATTAGAAACACTAAGCATTAGAATTGTATAAATGTACAGAAAACTGGTCACAGCTACATGTAAATCATTAAAGCTCTTTGAAGGACTATATGTGCATTTATATAGGTATCTTTTCCTCCTGGAAGGAACATCCATTTCCCTCACATCTCTCTAGGGCACACTGCTGGCTTTATTATTCCTGTCACCAAAGGGTATTCACAACCTGCAGCAATGGTCCCCAGGGACCAGTAGCAAGCTGACCAGTGTGTGTGATTTGAACTGTGCTCATGCTTGAGCCCCCACAGTTCCCTGTCTAGATATTACTTCAAAGGTTTCTTTTAAAAAATCCATTCTTTATGATTAATATGAGAAAGCATCTATTTACCACCCTTAACTGAGGTTAAAGAGAGGTGAGTGTTGGGTCTACACTTCTGATCCTAGTCCAGTAGTTAAAAAAAAAAATAACCTTTGGTTTTTTTTAATGAAAAATTAACCGACTGAAGCAGAATTTCTCAGCAGGAATTTGTATGGTGAATGAAAGAAACAAGTTCTCAGTTACAGGCACGGTTTTCCTCTTAGCATACCTAATCTCTGTGTCCCAATGGCAGTTTATGAATGATGCTTCTGTTCCACATTATAAACATTTTGTCAAATATTTTGGCAGAGCTTTTTCACTGCTTTCCCTGGTTATTTTTGAGATATTAAATCATTATTACAGGGGCTGCAAATCAGGGCCAGTACCTAGTTCCATCCCCAGCTTCCACTGGAAAACTGCTCTCACCACTTACTTTATGTCGCCAGCAAAATTTCTTAGCTGACAGTGATTTATAAAGATAACGTTTCCTACATGATAAAATTCTGAAAAGATCAGATATTGAGGGTAATGTCAAAGTTACCTGAAGTGTAAGATGAAACAATTAAGGTCTAATGCTGTAATGCTCACATTGATCAAATTTCTACTACTGCTTACAATAAAGAGTTCCTTGATTTTATGCATAGGTGATTGTTATTAAAAGACTGTCTTTGAAAAACTTTCTCTGTACACATTAGATCAATAACCTGTCCAAGAAGCAAGGAGCTGTGGAAATGAGCTATAGAGGGAACTGTGAGGATAAATTATATGGAATAATTAAATAAAAAAGCGCTGTGTGTGATTGGCAGGAAGAAGACATTTTGTGAATATTTGGTCAATGTTTTAATGCATTTTTTTCATTCTTAAAAGATACTGAAACATTCAAATTAGGCCTTTCCATTACTGTGGTTTTGATACCTTTCTTAATTAAATCTAGTCTGAAGGGAAAGACTTGTTTATGATTCTATACTGTATGCAGGACGGCTTAGAGAAGGCCAGAAAAAACATCAGCAAAGATGTGAGAAAGACACCTGTACAGTGCACTCTCCTGGTGCAAAGGAAGCAGAAAATAAGTGCCAAGAACTTATAAAGGAGTTGTAGCAGATAGCACAGGCTATAGAAGAAGAGTAGAACAAGAGGTGAAGAGAGAAGCCAGGAGCCAAATTCTCTGACTGGCCACACTACCCAGCAGCTTCCAGCACGGGGAACCAGACCTGACCCTGATGTCTGAATCTGGCCACCTCAATAAATCCAACGTGGCAACTCTTCAAGTTATTGATTTGATGGAAAATGGGACAAATACCCTAACTCTTCTATGATTCTGTGATTCAAAGGAATACATACTTTCAAATGCCAAATTATCCTGTAATTAGAAATACCAGCCTTTTACGATCTATGCCTGTTAGAAGGGGCTTCAGAATGTTAAATAAATGCTTCTAGAAGCATAGGTTGGTAAGGTTGTAATTGTATTATTTTGCTACTTAATGGCCTAGAACTCTGGACACAGTGCATGTTTCAGTTTACTTTCCTGAGACAGCAATTGATAACGTAAGTTAATGTGGTATAAGCTTTCAATTCATTAATGGGAAGCCAGAAGTGATGAAATCACACAATCTGAGTTTCATAGGCACAACAGTCATAATTATTTAGTATGCCCTATTTACAATAGATTTTTAAAAGATGTAATCCACATGAATGCCATCACATTAAGATACAACAATTTGCTCAGATTGTTTCCAATTTCTGTATTGGGGAGTAAAATGTTGTGTTAAAGATGTGTAGTATGAATAATGTGTGTGCTCATCCATATTTCCAGTTATTTTTATCATTCGAATGAATTTATTATAGAGCAGTAGAAAATGCAATAATTTGACATATCCTGTATTTAAATATGCATGCTTTGTATCTAGTATATATTTATGGACAAGATGTTTGTACAAGTGTACCTACTAAGTTACAGGGGTTTATTAATCTTGGAATTACTGTGATAGTAAAAGCATTATTTCTTTAGCCTCTTTATTGTTTAACAGAAATGACAACTAGATCAGACATTTGTAGATGAATGAAGCAGCGCAACAACAGTTCCCTTGGAAAAAACTCAATAAACATCTACAGTTGTAAATCTATCCACTTTTCTTGGCAAAACAACATCGAAGAACTGTTAGAGAATTATAAAATGTTGTAAAGTGGCTTTTTTTAGGATTGAACAAGAATTTTGTGCTATTCTGTTGCAGAAGGATGGCAGGTCACAAATCAGTTTCTCCTTTGTACTTACCAGCTTAGTTCATAGAAATGACGTATGTGTAACATTGGCGACTTCTACCACTAGACATTGGTTTTACTTTAAATTAGATGACATTTTAGCTGGAGGTTGATAAACCCAGTGTGGTGGGTTGATCCTGGCTGCACACCAGATGCCCAACAAAGCTACTCCATCACTCCACACCTCATCTGGAAAGGGGAGAGAAAATCTCACATGAGCTCACAAAGTCTCACAAAAGGGCAGGGAGAGATCACTCAGCAGTTATCATCACAGGCAAAACAGACTCGACATGGGGAAATTAATTTATTACCAATCAAATCGAAGAAGGGTAGCAAAAAAATAAAGCCAAATCTTAAAACATGTGGACTCCTCTCTCCATGGGACCACAGCTCCTGCCAGAAGCCTGCTCCAGTACAGGCTTCCCACAGGACCACAGCCGCTTTTGGGCATCCCCCTGCTCTGGAATGGGGTCATCCCCAGACTGCAGGTGAATACTTGGTCCACCATGGACCTCCTGCCTCAACATGCTCTGCATCACTGGTTGTAGGGGAATCTTTAGATCCTGGAGCACCTCCTCCCCTCCATCATGCTACCATCATTGCTGATGGGCTTGGCCTTGGCCAGAGGTGGGTCCATCTTGGAGCTGGCTGGCATTTGCTCTACTGGACATGGGGGAAGCTTCTGGCATCTTCTCACAGAAGCCATCCTTGAACTCCTCCTGCTACCCAAACTTTGCCATGCAAACTCAATGCACCCAGTAAGGACCAGCTGCAGTAGTGTAAGATCCTGCATTTAGCAATGCAGTTGGGATTACTCATAGGAAATAAAGCTGAGTAGAAAGGTATTGTAGGCTTGTATCAGGGGGTGTATTATTTCCAGAAGATAAGGTGAACTATATATGTTCCTAATATAGTCTGCCATCAATGCCCCATCTGCTAAAACAGTGAATGGAAGTGACTGATCTACAATTTGAATTCTCTTTTCAGTCCATCAACAGAACATTATTAAAACCATTGAGCCAAAACCCATTAGAACAGCACTCACGTATGAAACAATGCACAGGTCTGCTTGTTCCCATTTTTATGCACTGGTATAGGACTATAAATATTCATTGTAATGTAACTGAAAATTATTGAAGTGAGAAAAAAGAGAAACAGGGAAGCCATTTGCTTCAATTCATAAACAGCATCTGTTGGGAAGTTATTCATAGATTGCTTCAGGGCCTGCTGAGCAGTAAGCCCATGGAAAAGGATGCCATTGCAAACAAATTGGCCAAAAATGCAATGGAGATGCTATTAAACATGATTCACTGACAGCCAGGGAGAACGATCAGGCACTGGGTTGTTTTATGTCTTCTTTTATCACTGGGACACAGAAGTAGCCTCCAGCCAAAGTCTCACACAGTTTAAATTAGAAGAGCAACCTTCTAAGTGTATTAAGGCCTAACTAGTGGCAGAGAAAGTTGCATGCAGTGATATTATAGTGAATACAGTTGTTTATTTGTCCCTACCTGAGGCACATGTAAAATTCTCTTGTGAATCAGGATGGCTATAACCTTTCCTATTGTATATTTTTGACCAAAAGGTGTTTAAATATCTTCTTGTAAAAAGGCAAAAATGCAGCCTAATGGATAAGTGAAAAGCAATTAATGATTTAATCAACATCCTTTAGCTTTACTGACATGATGCCAAAGAAAAGGGTATCTGTACAAATCCATGACATTTTCAAGTATAGTTTATTATTGAGAATTACTCAGCTGCCAAATTTTGTTTGCTGATTTAGAGAGCAGAGCTGTGGTAGGACAGAATTGTTCAGCACTTGTGAATTCAATGCACATGAGTTTTCTGCTAATGACCTGGCCTAAATTTCCTTACCACCTGTGGGATTTATCACGTCATAAGGAATGTGAAAAATGCACTTCCAATCAATAGGTGGACAAATAATTTTCCCAGCCCCATTTGTCCTCTTATTGCAAATTAATTATACTTTTAATTAACTTCAGCAGTTCAGTGACTTTAAGTAACGGAAAGTGCAGTCCCTTTCATAAGCAGGAGGCTAAACAGGCTCACAGCTCCCCAGGCAAAGTGTTTTCTTATGTATTTGTTCTGTTTTCCTGTGTTGTAACTGAAACTATTCGAATTATCTTTATTTTGCTTGTCTGTACCTGTTACTTTTGACTATTTTTAAATATCTCCATAAGTTGTTTTCTCTTTTCACAAAAATCTGGGGAAAGACACATTCTTCAGCAGCTTGATCTGCACGAGGTGGGAGACCTTCAGGTTACTGGTAGGCTTTACATCAAGCCTGTAAAAATGCCTGCATTTGCAAGTAAACAACGATATTTTCTCCTAAGCAAACATTAATCATTTGTCATTTGGTATTTGCTTTTTGTTCTTGAAGCACAAACTTGCCTGTGACTCAAGTAAGTGGAGTCCTTTTGCACATAACAAACACTCTTCTGTTTGCAACTGTTTTTTGAGGGATATTTGTGACTAGCAAATGAATTCCCACAAATTAGATTTGTTTCATGCTAAGGGGAAAAAGATAATTTATTCACCAAGTACCCTGTAATGTGGTAACTAGTGGGCATCAGTTACACCTATTCATTAAACTGCTTCTCAGGAAAGTTAGCTTTAAATTATTCCTTTGAAAGTTGACACACTCTTCAGGAACAGTAGGAGATATAGTGGGTGTCATACATTTAAGGTCTAACAAATGCTCAAGCACAAAGAAAACTCCAGCCAACCTCTAAACTGAAGAATAAACATTTTAAGAAGTTTCATCAAAATCTTCTTTCTACTTTTCTTTTCTTTACCATAATATGATGGTTTGGTATTCATATGCAGGAAATGGTTTGCTAGAGCAATTGAGATTTTACCAATAATAAATGTGATGGAGAAAATATTTGTTGTCTATGAATTACATATCTGAACACCTACCAGATGTGATGCACAGCTTCAGCACTGTTTTATTCAAGGTGAAGAACTATATCACGATTGACAACACTTGATTAAACAACATACACTAAAAGTTACAGATCAAGCAAAACTATTCAGATGTGTGTGAAATTACCAAACCCTAGTAAGGTTAAATGAGAAAATCAATGTTTGACAAGCAAAACTAGATCTTTACTTCATAGATTAATTATTCATTGCATAGAATTTGCTTGCCCTTTCCTCTCTCCACACCCAAATTGTCTAGTTCTGTAATCTCCTTGGACACCCTGATTCCAAGCATGTAAGCGTGTTATCTGGCAGCTCCATCTGAAATCTAAGTGTGGGTTTCCTAGCTCAGGGGCATCCTGGCCGGGGAGACAGTTTGGGACCCACAGGTAGGCTGACATATAGCCTTCAGCCTGGTTTTGCCACACTGAGTAAATCCTGTTCCTGTCCCTTCTCAGTAATAAAATTAAGGTTCTTGCAGATTTAGGTTCCATGTTCTCTAAGGAACTGCTTTTTGGGGTGTATTTATGCCTGCCTTCTTACATTTCCAGCACAAACCAGCCAAAGGCATATGAACAAAGCACATGTACAGATCTCTCTATTCACAACTTCCCTGCTCGCCAAGTGAAGCTTCAGGGACAGCTCAACTTGAACTGGCATATATTTAGACAAATTAAAGCATGATCAAAAAATGCCTTTCTTGCTTATGGAGGAAGATAATTAATTTTTCAGAAATGCTACTGCATAGATTAGAGTTGTTATGAACAGCTCTAATTTGTGCTAAGACCATTTATGGAGTTTTCCGTTCCTTTATTTATTCCTTTATTAAATAAGGGAGATGCCATAGCAACCCCCATCACATACTTCTGTTTATGTATTGATTCTGCATTATTCAGGCTATATAAGTTTTATTATGGCCATTGTCTCATATGATGCTGTAGACTCTCCAAATCAAACCGATTGTAGTCCTCCTGCATTTTGGAGCTCTAACTTAGAAAAATAACCACCCTCTGGAGAGGGTTGGGTCGAAGAGAACTTTACCTATTTCACCAAATCTTTTCCTCTCAACTCCCATTTTGTGGCATTTCCACCTAAAGTAGCAACCAACCCAAAGCCCAGTCATTCACCTGAATTAATCAAACCATGCTAATATGCCATTCAGCTTTGAAACAGTCTTGCTTTAGCACATTTCCAGCAAAATTCTATGTTTCTCGTCAGAAGCTAGTCTTCTAAGCACAAATTATTTTATAAAAGCTATGCTTTTCAGTATAATTGCATCACTTTACCATTGTAAATGCTTTCAGCCATTCAGCAAAATGTGTTTAGGCCCTTACGTGATACAGTTCATATCTTAAAATGATAAAACCTGGATCATCTGTTTTCTTGTTAAAGTCACAAGTGACTAGTGGTATCCCAATAATTTTTCCTCATGCATATCAAAGAGAACCTATACAGTTGTTCATGAAACAACTTAACCACACTGCCATAGCATCACTCATGGGTCCATAGCCAAGTGCAAGCCTAAAACACAGGAGCTGTTCAGTCCCTAAATACTCATGGAGCATTGCCTGGAAGTGTCCCACCTAGCTGAGATTTCTAACAGGCATATAAATTACATGTGTAGCTGTTCTGAGTCCATTGCTCAACTTTTGACTCCTTCCTGTCAGGAAACTGGAGTTCAGTTATAAATCCAAGTTTATTCCTACAAGCCCTGCCTTTGCTCTGTGGAGATGGGAGCTTGTTCCTCATGTATGCCAAGTCATCCCAGATGCCCTGTGACCATGTTAGCCTGGCTCCAAGCCTGCCTTAGGAAAAGCAAAGTAAATTAATTTAGACTTGGACATGCATTAATGTAATCCCAGGACTGTAAGTTAGAGAAGATACCTCCTGCAGCCAGGAATATAGGCACACCAGATTCTCAGGTAGACAGAACCTTGAAAGGCCTGCACTGTTCAGCGCTGAGAAACCTGGGAAATCTTCCTTTGAGTTACTTACCTCCCTTAAGAACTAACACTTTTATTTTTGCCTGTTAAGGCTTTAATGCAAAAGAGAAGAGCTGCTCATTCACAATGTGAGAGAAAGTTGGATAACCACTTTTAATGGCATATGGCATGTCCATCTGTTAAGGATACGGCATGTCACACATCTGTTTTCTGGCACTGGCCTGGGAGCAAAGCTGCTCTGAGCTGCTACCAACACTATCAACTCTCTTCCTAAACAAGAAGCAATAGCTTTCCCAGGAAGGGAAGGAAGCATTGAGCAGTAAGCTCAAATCAGCATCCTGAGCCACCCCGGTATGAATCATAAAAGTGCTTGAGCCTTGTGCACACAAATTTGATGGGGTGTCAGCAAACTGCAATGAGAAGAGATTTAGCCCACACACATGTCCACTCCCTGTACATATAGGAAACAGAAGAAAAGAGAATGAAAGAAAAAGAGAACAATTCTGTTGTAAAAGCTTTTTTTCACAACAGACTTTCTTGACAAGCCCTACCCAAACACTTCTCACCAAACAAGCTGTAAGTAAAAGCAGTGGTGACACTGTCCATATCAGTTTGGTTTTATGGTTGTGCTCTGAATCCTATTAGATCTGAATCTTAAAATCTTAGACTTAGGTCTGCATCTTGAGGTGCCTCAACAGACAGCTGTATCCATAGTTTGACTCAAGACTCAAAAAACATAAGGGTTCCCTCCCTTAGTGTTCATTATCCTTCCAGAAGGAAGCCTCAAAAGTCAACAGGCCCAGGTAGTGATTAACTCTTAGGAGAACCCCACAGAGGCAACACCCAAATTTAACTAATCTCAGTAGTCTTCTGCTTTGGGGGCAACTCTTTCTCCTGTGTGATGTCAGCTAAGGAAACAATGGAACCAGAAGTCTTCTCACCAAAAGTTATTTACCAGGATTAGAGGCTCTTTAGGACAATAATAATTTTACTCATCTAATTGTATTTCTAGTCCAAACAATTACATAAATAGGAAAAGAAGTGAGAGTTTCATGTAGGCTGGTTGAAAGACTGTTCACTCATCAAAAAATGTAATCAATATCTCTGGGGTACTTCAGAGAGTGAACATATAATCATAAAATACAGGAACAGAGTGTGTTAGCAGAGAAAGTAAAAAAATAATCAGAACAAATGACATGGCTTCAGCATGTAACCCAGAAAACAAAAATACCTCATTCAGCTGGCATTTTTCAAAGTGATATATGTCAATACTGCTGTTCCCTTGTAGGTTAACTAAATCTATCAAAACTGGATACAGACTAAGACTTGCTAAAACAGTCTCTTTTTAACAGCTTGTTCTCTCGAGAAAGTTCAATTTCTATTACAGGAGGCCAGCCTGCTATTCCCTGCCTGCGTTTGATTTTTATGAATTTGTGCCATAGTATAATCAGAGCTTTCAGCACTGAAAACATGCAGTCCCTTTTGTTAACACTGTGAAATTCCAAAACTCAGCAGCAGGAGGTTAAATCAAAAATTGCTCGCCCTTATTCCCTCATTCAGTGGGGGCAAAAATAATAATAAAAAGAAGCTTTTTGTTAGTCAGAGAAAGCAAACTCTTTTGTCACTGCGAAGAGACCCAGTGCATGGGGTTTTTAAACAATGTGCTGACAACTGCTGATCCTGAAAGCTGAAAAATGGCAGAAGTCTGAACAAAAAGGATTCAACTGCTTCTTCACTTCTGCATGCAAAGAGAATATGGAGCATCATACAGCTTCCTAGCACTATTATTATATACAAACATGAAACAGAACATCATATGCCTTTCTATTACTATTATTATGCATAGCTAAAGCTGAACATACAGCACAAGCTAGTGACTGTACAGAAGACAAGAGGAGGATTTCCAAATGCATATGGATGACAGTGTTTCCACACCTGCATGTGGAAATCTCTGCGCTTGCAGAAAGATTATTCATGTAGTCTAAAAGACTGTATGAAAGAGTATTCATACAGTCCATCCACATGATTAGTAAGGGTGCGTACATTGTACATTAATAGTGCTTACATTCTGCAACTCTATGAGTCCCCATCATTGAAGGGAGAAAAGGACATTTTGAAAATTAAATAATAATCACAATGCAATGTACTCGAGAGAATATCGTACCTGTATCAACAAATATCCTCATTCATGCAGCTACAACTCGAGGTACTCAACTTTCTCATGGAGGGATAAAACATCTTATAGGCTGCCCAGACTCTTTCCCAATTTGACATTGTGCCAATTCACTGTCATCTCTTCGTCCTCTAAGAACAGTAAGTGCAATCTGTAGCTCTAGTGAGCTTTCTGTATAACTGAAGTAACTTAAAAAAACCCAGCAACAGTAGAGGAAAGAGGCTGTGAAGGAGACAGCAGTACTAACTTTTACAGCTGAGAGCAGTTGCAGCTGCCCAGCTCTATGGCACCTCTAACGTCTCTATCAGCTCCAACACTCAGCAAGTGACTGGGTAAGCTCCAGGCAAAAAGCCACCATTAAGCTTTATGCTGTCATGTCAACAAATCCAAGTCTTGTTAGTTTAATGCTGCTTTTGGTGTGTCTCCACTCTATAACATTCACAGCAGCAACTGCAGCATAGGCTTACCCAGGGAGGGCCAACAGATGTGGTGAGCTGTGCTCACAGCTAGAAGTGCAAAGTGTTTGATCAGCTGCATGTAGATAATTAGTTCTATAATTTAAAAAGTTTCTGTTATTCCTTAATATCCACGTTAAAATGCAGCTAGAGAAATGCTTCTCTAAACACCAACTGTTAGAAGAGATTTCCATTCATAGGAACCTGGTTTTAATTCAAGGAAGACCTGAAAACAAAAGAAATTTGTAAGATGAAAACAAAAGAAATTTGTAAGAATGCTCAGAAGACTCTGAGGCCAACCTTACATTATTTCTGTAAACTTTTATTTAAAAAACCCAATAGATTGATTCCCAAATGTTGTTCAAATGATCTGGTAAGGAGTGACAAACATTAAGCTAGGTGATCTTCCGAAACAAGTATCTATACCTTTGTGATGCTAAATTATTTAGACCACGACAACTCTGAATACTTACAGTAGTGACCATGTTGATGAAATATTGCTTGATGAAACGAATGGAAATCTCATTTGCCTAATTTTTTCATGCTACATTGTGTTTTAAGGATTAACACTGGCCAACTCTGTACACTGGTCAGCTACTAGTTGACTATAGCTTCCTTCTGTTTCTCCAGTTGCAGTCATTGATATTCAGAGGATAAGCTCACAGCTCCCTTACACCAGCTCAATGAGAATTTTCTGTATTGGAAAAAAAAGGATATCAACTGCAAGTCAAATTGTGGTTCCAGTTGGAAAAGAACCTATAAGAACACCACCTTTTTCTGTGCCCTGTGTTCTTTTCACACAGCGATCACCTTCTCCTACTGACTGTTATGACAGAAAATATTTTGATTTTTCTCAGTTCCTGAGGACCGGCTCAGAGGTGAGAGTGGAATGGCACCATCATCGCATAAACTGTTCAATAAGTTTTAGTCTTGTGTAGGTGCATTAAAGAAACTGAAGTTATTAAAACATTAATTTGGGCCTAATCTGGCATAAACCTTCATCATTATTGTCAATGCCCGTGATAGAAAGTTTGCATCTTGACTTCCAGAGTACAGGCTGGAATTTGGAAAAGGGAACAGAATATATTTCTAATGATAAACTTCATAGGTTTTAGACTGGATCCTTCAGTAACAAATGCAAAACTATATAAATATGATATGGCCATTCATTGGAGCAGAACAGCAATGTTAAAAGCTTACTTTTCTGCTACTATACTTTTCTGAGACCTGCATGTCTTTGCCAAACAAAAGCTTGAAAATGCATGAATAAGACTGCTTCTATTTCTCTACATTCTATTGTCAAGAGCACTACTGTCTTTTTTTGTTGTTGTTTCAGAGCTTTTAATTCACACTATGCATCTTTTTTTTTGACTATCTAGAAACAGCTGCTTAAAGCCCTGTCCAGTCTAGTGTATCTGACATCTAATCAACATTTACCCATTGCACTGGTTCTCAATACCAACAGGAAAATAAGAACTTTTTCTAGTTTCAATTCATCTGTATCTACGCATGGCTCTAAAAAAGAGGCACTACTGAATTTCTTCAGAATTACACCATTTCAAGTCCAGCATAAAACACAGTGACATGAGGCTGCTACTTTTGTTCATTTTGTGGAAGTAAACTGAAAAAAACCCCTCAGATTATCTGCCTCATTTATACAAATAAGAATGTTGTTATTCAAGACAACCAACCAATTGTTGAGTTCATACTACAGATGAGAAATGGTAAGGAAGGACTCTTGGGTTATATGCTTACAATCCCTCCCTCTTCCTACTGTTATGAATGTTCCTGGTCATTGACAAAAGTATGACAAAACTCAGTCACGTAAAACGATGTCCAGGAAGGTTACCTCAAATTTAAAGGGGACAGGTTGGATCAATCATCATTGCTGCTGCACTTTCATTCATTATTCTCACTTTAGATAAAAGGATAATAAGGCCAAAGGAACATCTTTCATGTCAATGCAACTCTTTACTCAGGGAAGTCAGTAGGTCCAGGGGACATTCAAGGTATGAATTGGACTCTGGACACCAACAGGATGGTAGACGTATCCTTCAATTTTGAGAAGAGTTGTGGCTGCAGATATGGTAAGTCTTTTAGTCTCTTGCAAAAAATATTTTGGAAATCAAAGGGAAAAAAAAATATGGAGTGATTTCCTCTGAATCAAGGAAATGATGCTCTGTAGAGCATATGCTTGCTTTATGCTGCCAAGTAACCTACAGATACACTTAAGAAGCAGAGGGATTAAGTGTGATGTTTGTTTTGCATTTCTTGAGAGATTACCTATGATAAGGACTTTAAATTTGGAATGCTTACTTTGAAAATTTCCTTTGTATATACAGAGCCCTATGTGTACAGGGTAAAAAAATATATTCAACCTCTATACCCTTGCCTAACAATGTAGAATATTCCTATTAGTTCTGTATCACATCCTTGTAATTAAGACATTAGATGTTTTTGTTAAAGAAATATAATAAATGAACTTCTGCCTGTTTGCTGTAAAGGAGATGCATTGAACATGGTTGCTGTGTTAGCAACGCTCCTTCATCACGCTGTGCTGTGCCCACTACCAAGAAGTATGACCACATATAATTCTTTCCCATCCCTCCATAAGGTATTATTACACTACTGGGGGGAGGAAGAGTCCAAAATAACCTAAGGAAAACGACTTCCAGAGGAAATCCACAGATAGCTTTTACGAATATTTAGGCAGAAAAAACTGGAATAGCAAATTCTTTTCTTACCACCATTCCTGAACTGCACTCTGGCAATTTTTTATCTACAACATTTGGCAGTAGGGACTGATCTTCAGTAACTCATATGCCACTTAATTCTCTTCTTTGCATCTGCAAAATACACCTGAAAGTTTAAAAAAACATATAAGATAACAGAGTTTTTTAGGCCTTAAGCTGGCTGCCAACTAACAGTAGTTCTCTTACCTGATGGTCATGAGTGCTTAGAAAGACTATTGTTTTTAAAACATTAATGACATCCCAAGGCTACTGCAGCAGCCACCCTATATATTAGTATAAATGTTTCAAGGAAGCTAAGCATAGTCAAGCCCTCTTAAAACCAAATAGATTGACTTCATTTGAACTTAAACATATGCTTAGGGCTATGCATACATTTAAGTGTTCTGCTGAATGGCATTTTTCTTCAAAGAACAGCCCTGTTAACTTCAATAAGACTATTTATATGATCATGGTCTTCTAGTCTTAAAGTATAAATTTACAATCCATTAATCGCAAACCCAAACCTATGAAATACCATTATAATGAACTTACTTAATAAAGTTCACATTTATTCAGTTCTAAGCCTGATATCTGTAAGGAATCTCAATAATATAGGATAGCAATACTTAAAGGGCACTGAACATGGAATTTTAGAATCTTCATCCATAAATTGGATTTTATCTCCTTTTATTTGCCAAGTGTTTAAAGGAGGTCTTGATGTCATTTCAGATAAGGGTCTGCATGCAAACAAAGGTACTTGGGTACAACACATCACTGTTTGCTGCTACTAAAACAGTCAAAAGAAACAGAAATTTAGAAGCACTTTTCACCCTTTTTTATAAAACACATAAAGCAAGTAGCGTACCAAAGCTCCCTATAAATTATATGTAAAAATCAATTTTATTTATATTAAATAGGCATACAACACCCTTTAATTAAGCAAAGGCTTTCAGTTCTCCCGTGAGAGGTAGCATCTGTTTATTCTCAGTCTGTGCAGTAAGATCCTTTGAAAGGGCCTTACCACTGTGGCCATTTTGGAAAGGGGAACACTGTTCCTGATTGAGGGAGCAATTAAACCTGACCAGAAAGGGGGTTCAGGGAATACAGCATGTAAGAAACAGGAAAGAGTGTGCAGAGCAGGGCACCAGGAACCTGCAGCATGCACAAAGATCAAGATCACTGCGAGCAGCTAGCTGGGTCTCAGGAATTATAGCAGGGCCTTATGAGGGACTGGAAAGGAAGAGGTAGCACTTGCTGCAGCTCAGAAAATCACTTACCTGGTTTACATGGATGCAAAGACTCAGCAAGGATATGGTAGAAGCGGGAGGGAGGAGTTTTTATTACTATTCATCTGGTGTAGTCAGCTTCAGATTCGTGTTTATGTAGCAAGCTAATGCATCTCCTGAAAAAAAACCAGCAGAAGAATATGTATATCAAGTTTCAGCTCAGAGGTTATATGATGTATATTGTACCAAAGCCTAAGGAATACATGTTGCAGTGGGAGAGGGGAAGGTATACACATATATATCCCTGTGGATCCTGTTAATAAACTGGAGAAGGGGTGGGTTCCCTTCTGTAGCATAACTCAGAGCAGATGAAATGCAATATCCATTCACCATGTTGGGTTTTTCTGTTAGATAAAAAATGAAGAAAACAACAACTTGAAGCCAATGAAAAATCTACCTCTTGTATTGGACTTTGGGCTGAAAAAAAAAATAAATATATATATCTCATTCTTTTCTATTTATATTTCTTGACTATAAAAGGCAAAATGTTGGTTTTCTCTCAGCGAAAGAATTTCTCATTTCCTATTTTGTGACCCAGCCTTCAGTGGCTATTGTTAATAGCAGTGAGATTTGGACAAACAGCTGGAAGACGTGGAGGATACTTGCAGCTGACTTATTAAAACGAAAAAGAGAACAACAAGGGAGGAGACAGATGGGTGTGGGGTGGGGGCATAATCTCTTTAAACAGCACAGATAGGAGTGAATGTATGCCTGCAGCCTTATACCCAGTGGTTGAGAGCCAGATGAGGAATGAACCAATAAATTTTATAGCAGCAGTGGAAGGAATAATTACGGATATGGGCATCATTGTATCTTAAATTCTTTCAGTGGTCCTTTGCTAAAGACTGCTGTCACTGCCATGGGGTTACTCTGCAGTCTGTAAGCAGACTTACAGACCCCAAACCATCTGTACATTGAGATGACATTGCCAGTGAGTGATTTGACATTTTCAAGAGGATTTGGGAACTTGATTTGTTTGAAAATCTAGGTACTGGTGCTCTAGAATGTTCTGCCATTGATCTCCAGAGTGCTAAGATTTCATCTACAGCTTCACAACTATTGTAACATGGAATTGCTCTTATGTGTCTGTGAAAACCAAACTGTTTTCTTGGTCTATATCTAAATAACAACACCACCTTTCAAATTCACTGTTAGGAACATTAACTGTTAAGGTGTTAATCCTTTTAGAAGAATGTGTGATTCACTCTTTAATTTAACCTGTAGTGAGATGAAAAGAAATAAAGACATAACGGTTAAATAGCTAGAAAATTGGCATATTTTCATATACCTTTTTCCTACTAAACACAATATTGCTACTCATCCTCACATTTTAGTAAGTTAAAAGGTAGAATAAAGCAAAGAGAGGAAGTTGTTAGGTTAAAATATTACATAAAGTAGCTAAGCACAGAAAAGAAGAGAAAAAGCAGACTCTTAAGAGAACTCAGAGCAGGGAACAAAAGCCTAATAATTTACAAGCCTGCTTCCAAAACGAGACACTGCAAAGTGTTTTCATTGCACTTTAGGCAATTTCCTACTTTTCACTGAAAAACCAGGAAAAGAAAATAAAAGAATACTTTGCTATGGCATCTATCAGCAGTGCTTGCAATATTCATCTATGTAACCTGGCACTGGAAGAGACAGAAGTGAATTAAAGTGCTGGTGGAAAAGGATGGGTAGGAATATCTGAGTACTGCACTTTGCTAGAAGCAGTGAGCTGTTCATATTGCATTTTGGTTTTGTAGATTGAAATAATTGGCAGGGTGCTCAGAGCAGGTGGATGGTTATTTCTAGTCTAGTCTATTCTGGTCTAGATCAAAACTAATAAATAAAGTAGAAAATGCACTCAGCCTCCAGGTCCTTAGATTGGCTTTGGTTTTATTACTTATGTACTACCTGAAGCCTCAACTATTTGCTTAGTTTTGGTGCGTAATGAATTGCTATTTTCATTTATGGCTATAAGCATGACAGAAATAATTACATCATGCCTTATATGAAGAAATCTTTTTTTAATTTCACCCTGTTTCAGTGACTATATTCAGGCTATTGTGCAGCATAATCATCTTTTATTACCACACACAGCACTTCAGAACTGGCAAAGCAGAAGTGCCCTTTAAACTGAATCAAGTTCTTCCCCAACTGTTTTCAACATCTGAGGCAAGCCTGGGTTTTGTCTTATTTTCTTTTTCAAGACCTGCCCCTCTTGCTATGAGTATCACTCAGTTGAACAGCTCTATCATTAGACTTTACACAAAGGCATGCAAGAGCATCTGGAAAGGACTTAGCACCACGTGCCTCTGAGACGAGGAGTGAAAAATATCACCGGCTGGATTGCAGACTGCTGACAAAGCAGGCATTGGCTAGAGGAGGCAAACAGAAGCAATTCAGTAAATGGTACGCAGCCCCTGAAGTGATGTATTCTGAAGTTAGAAAGAAAGGAAAAAGCAATCAGGAAATGCTTTTGCCATGGTTGCTAACACTGCTCCAATTCATCATGAGAAAGGGAAAAACTCTCATTTAATATATAGCAGTGAAAAGTGTCATCCCCATTTGGCTGTCAGAAAAGGTCTATTAATAATACTTTCTACTAAATAGCTTATCTAAATTGCTCTAGCTGCTTTTTAAAGCTGATGTTACTGGTCTCATTAAAAGGACGGCTGAAGTCCAGAGACGCAGCCATTTCTAAGACTGCAGTCACCAGGTTCAGGTGATTGTGTGCTGCAAGATAAATCCTGGGTTTGTGAATGCATTTGGGCAAGCTCATTCATGGGATCTTTATGCCTTCTTGCACAGGTAAGTTGAAGATGTCTGTATTTATCTCAGGAAGATATGGATTTGAAACATGAAGGGGACTGGACTTGAATTCATTAGTGCTCCTTCCAGCCAGACCAATGCTCAGATCCAACACACACACACACACACACACACACCCCGATTTGTTGCTGTCTTGAGAGCTCCACACTTGGACACAGTGTGGCCATTAATAATGATGGAAAAGTCTGGTCTTGAGAGTGGCATTGAACCTAGTGTAGACAGATAATATAAGACCTCAAAAATATTCCATTAAGAGGAAAAAAGAGAGCCCTTTCCATTAGATTTTTCCTATATAATATACCTGCCCTTCAAAGGGCAGAATTTCTTGGGCAGAAGGAAGAGTGATAAAGGAAACTGACATTTTTATTGGATGGAGAAATAGCATGTTATGATGCTCTTGTGTAGTCTACAGGTCTGAATTTTCTCTCTTTAAGTGGCCATATAAATCTAGTGGCAAAAGCAGCCAGTGTGTCAATGAATGAATAACCATCAGAGCAGTGCACCATCTTGCCATCCTTTGGCAGCTATTACACCTGAGAAGTATTTTTGGGGAAGCAACTGGCAAATATATATAGGTTGAAGCTTTCAAAATAAACTAAGGGAAGCAGCTTTACCTCTTCATTTCTAAATTAACAAACTAATGTTCCAACACAGCTTTTTCAAAGGTTAAAGATTTACCATTTAAAATGTGTCTATATTGCAATTTTCTGTTAAATCTTGTATGCCAAAAAGTTACTCTGAATTCCTAGTACACATTGTTGCTTTTTGCTCACCAAGAACTTCTGAAAGCATATAGAATCGTAGAATCATAGAATAGTTAGGGTTGAAAAGGACCTTAAAATCATCAAGTTCCAACCCCCTTGCCATGGGCAGGGGCACCTCACACTAGACCATATCACCCAATATATGTATAAGCCCAGCCAGAACAGCACTATATTGTAGTCTCTTACATGATCCAAAAATCATTGCTGTGTGACTACTCTGAAATAAGCTTTCTTGCCATTTAAGATGCTAAAACACAAAAAAGGGGGGAAAAGAACCACTTTGAGCTTTCATTTATATACCCCTTGGCACACGTTGACAGACCACATGAGAGAAGATGTTTTCCAGCCCAGAAAGTCATGATCCCTCCCTGGAAAAAAAAAAAACCAAACCAAACCAAACCAATAAAGAAGGCCCAAAAATCTTTTTTATTTCTGAATAAGCTTGAGTCACAGCCATACCTGTCCAGCCATAGCTCTGCTTTACTCGGGATGGAATTCCAGGTAACCTCGCAGGAAAAACACAGAAGTCAACATTTTTTTTAAGCCTGGTCTTCTGAGTCATCAATTTAAACTTTACTTCAAAGACTGAGCTCTAAAGACACTTCTGAAGGCTGAAAGATTTGGCAAGAGCCGAACATGGAACGTGTGCATTTGGGAGATTTAGAGTTCAGAGTTTTTTAACCTACCCTGTGTCAGGTATCTAAAGTCAGTGTCATGGATGAACTAGAAGCCCTTAACTTTATTTAACTAGCTATAAAGGAAGTTTGGGTTTGGTTGCATTTTGCTGAGATGCCTAAGGCAGCCTCGGCGGGGGGATGATGTGAACAACCCTTTGTTGCAGAGAAGCAACATTTTGTAATGGTACTGAAGAGACTCTCAGCACAAACTGGTTTTCACCCCCTGTCTGGGGGTGTTTAAGAATTTGGACACAAGCAGGTTGGTGCTGAGCAGCACTGATGTCACTGCCACACTTCCCAGGGTTAATGACACAAGGTGTACCTGCAAGGTAGTTCTATGATTCTAGGAGCCACAGTTTTACCTGTGCTCACATCAGTGACAATCTGTGTGGTCTCTCATACATCACAGGTTCAGGGTAAAGGCAACAAATTGGTGAGATAACTACCAGTTTCAGTCTTGATGGAGATGTATGTGCAGACCCTTCCTACCTATATATACAAATGTGACCTCACACTGCATTCTTAGAGGTAACTTTCACACTGCAGTTGATATCAGGGAGGCTGAGCATTGAATGCAGTACTTCTTAAAGACTTGGCACTTCAGCAAAATGACAGATACCTGAAAACAGTATCAGCTTAATTTCCCTTTCTGCCCCATGCAAAAAAGCTGTAAAACGTTAGATTTTTTCTTGTAATTTGCTTAACTGCTCAATTTCATTGATGTGAGTGACTGAACAAGAGATAAGACAATGAAAATAGGCCATTATCTTTGTTAGCATATTTTATTTTGTGTAAATACTGAAGTTTTGATTCTATTCAGGTTCTTACACTGCAGAATATTTTTCTAAAGCAGACAATTTTTACTAACAAAAGACTTGTCATCAGAAATTTCACTCTCCAAAGGTAAAGAGGAGCTGACTTAACCAGCTAAATACTACAGGAATCTAAGTGAAATCATAAGCAAGAGACTTACTGCAAAATGTGTTGGAGAGTGCTACTCCTGGTCCCAGCATCCAAGAAACCACTGCTCTCATTTTGGTTTGACACTTTTTCCAGCATGGCAAACAGCAAATTAATGCTTTATTTGCTGATCTGACCCTCAGTGGCTAAATTTTACTGAACTACAAGATTCACTTTGTAAAGCAATGTTCTTCTGATAATTGTGCTGTGCTTCATTTAGGAAATGATACTGAGTGCAGTGAATTATGCCTATGGTGATAACAAGGCATTTAGCTTTCGGATTCTGATTGTGCCATTAAAAACTGTGGAAAGATTGTTACCCAGAAACAAGGTCTTGATAAAATTTATGCTAGATGAGTTAGAAGCAGTGTGGGGAAAAGGACACTTATACGAATTGGCTTAATTATTGATTGATGAAAAACACTTTTGTCCTAGGAGTATCAATATTATAGGAAGATAGTTCTAAAGTAAATGCATGTTCTTTCCTGTTCACTGTGGCATTGCTTTAATTTCACAACTCAGTAGCCCAGTCACCACCTGAGTTCCTAAAGAATTGAATAATTGATCCATAATTAATGGATGTACAGAGCAGGAAAACAGTAGCTAATACAACAGTCAACTATGGAGCATGAGGCTGTGTACTTGTCTAACTTTGTGCACCTTCTATTTGATCTACGCAGCCACATGCTGAAAGATACTTTCAAGAGCACAACCCATTTGATAAAATGTTGTGTACACATGCCAAATTACTTTCTATGAAGAATAACCTAAGAAGTTCAGTAAATGTCCAGGGAGTTGCGTGCATGATGATCCAAATTCACTCCATGGCCACAGTAATCATGAGCTATTCCTTGTGCAGATGGAATGAACTGAACAGGTGACATTTTCACACATAAGATATCTCAGAGTTTATATGAAAAAGAATTTCAGCACAGAGGCTTCCACCCTATCCTCATCTTTTTCCCAAAATTTGATTAATGCTGGCAAAAAAAGCAGAGCCCTTGTTACCTTGGCTTGCTATACTACTACAGGTAACCCTCCTTGCTTTCTCCCGTGGAGGAGAGGACCTCCTCACTTCTAAACAGAGCACTGTGGCCAGCAAGATTCATTCAAAGGCTTCCCATATTCTGGATTTTCCCTGTCACCATCCTCATGCCTGCATNTCTCCTGTGGAGGAGAGGACCTCCTCACTTCTAAACAGAGCACTGTGGCCAGCAAGATCCATTCAAAGGCTTCCCATATTCTGGATTTTCCCTGTCACCATCCTCATGCCTGCATTCTGCACCCACATACATATGTACTCCATGAGTACGGGCATTCTGCAATTAGCTCAAGTTTAAAAGACTTGGGTTACCATAACACCCAGCTCTCAGATATGAACAGATGGCATTTATAAATGCACAGAAACAAGAAGGTAATCCTCTAAAGTAAGTTTATTTCTGTAAGCCTTCAGAGTCCTATTAAAATGATAGTATTAATCCATTGATCTGCTGAACAAGAGAAACAGAGCAATCTGGCTTGTCCAAGTATCTTTGAGTCTTAATGTGACTTTCAGCAAATAAAAATGCTTATACAAACCTATACAGTTAGGTTATCAGTTCAGTCTTACTTGTTTTGCAACACTGGCTACTCAAGCTATATTCATCTCTTATTTCTTTGATCATGACTGAAATGTTCCCAAGAACAGGAACCTCAGAGAACTGCACGGGGATCTCCTCATCCTGTAAGGCACTAAACATCTCTTGTACAATTGCTATGTACTTTGAAATCATCCAGCAATGTGCAACTGGAAAACACAAATGAATTAAGAGGCATGCACTTTAGAGAACAGACTAAAACCAAGGGTCCTGTCCAGCTTTAAGCACTGTGAATCTCTGACAGCCTCAAGCTGACAGCAGCTTGCAGAATAATATTCTAAAATAAAGACTCCCATGTAACAGCAGATGGAACTAAATAACAGAATATGGATAAATATAGAGGACTAAAAAATATAATATCTATTTGAAGCAAATAAATCACCATGCTTATAGCCACCCAAGGAAAGGTGGCCACTAGAAGGTGCTGACCAGCATTAGCAAGCTCCTCCTGAGCTCATGCTGTGCTCCCTCAGAGGCAAGGCAAGTTGTTAGACACTTGCCAAGCATCTGCAGAAGGAATGCTCCTAAGATACCTGGTCTGTGGTCATGAGGATTAGCATGACATATATGGAAAGCAGAGAACTTCAGACATGCAGCTCTTCTGTTCATGGACTGCTGATAAAGTTGGATCACATGTATGTGCAACATGAGAGATATTCTATAGTGAGTTGGTGAACATGTCAGCACGTTAGAATTAATGTTAGTGCACTTGCTGAAGATTTACAGTGGTGCACCTCCTAAGTGATCTGATGATCCAGTGAAGTACCCCCCTGACAGGCAAAGGCAGTTTGTATTTTTCCAATATAAAGTCCACATCATCTCCAAGCTTCACAAAAACTGGTGAATTAGGTTGGATTTTTTTGTTTCATGCTTTTTGTTGATGCTAAAATTCAACAGGAGGTAGAATATAAAAGCAGTCTAACTTCAGAATGAATCTGCCATATTTAAAATAATGTGCCAGCACTTGTCCATTCAGCAGAAGCATAAAGATGCAAAGTACTTGAAGTAAACACAAGTATTATCTATGTTATGGAGACAGATTCTTGTCAGGTGGGTGTACACTGTTTCAGTGTGGATAGACAGATGCTCTAGTCATTCTTTTAAAGGACCTAGAACATTCATAATGATTAATCACATTTCTAAAGCAGTAATGTATGCTACCATCTGTTTAACTAAACCTCATACTTACAGACTCACATCAGGCAGCTCACAGGGGTCAAATATTAATTCCCCCCTTTGCACACCAGGGAACAATTGGCTTACACCATTATACTTTTATCCAGTCCTGCTGGTTTTAGGTACCAACCACTAACAGAGCCATGACAGGAGACAAAACTATTTTGAAATGTAGAGCTCTGACCTCAGATCTCATCTTCTCTATAATTACTTTTCAGTTTTCAAGCATGTATTACGTTGTACCTGAGACAACTGTAGGTATCCTTCTCTAAAGTGAACTCTAAGAACAAACTCAACAGGTTATGACAAAACTAAACCACCGTAGGAGCATTTGCTTGCTTCTTTACATGCTTGAGTTCACATGCCCAGAGGCTCCTGTTTCATTCAGTGTAAAACAGGATTTTGACAGTGTTGTATGTACCATGTACCATGTATGTATCACATATCATCCTGTCCATTGCATGAGATTTGTCACTATGAGTTTTGGATTGTCTTACACATGCCTAAAGCCTTTTTCACCCATTTCCTTGTACTGATTAAGCTCTTAGTTAAAATTACTCAAGAAAAGTAGCCTTAGGGAATTTGAAGATTATCATCTCCTTCCATTTTGTAGAGATACTAAAGGATCTGGATTTGAAGTATTACATTTAATGTAGACTATTGAAGCATGCTTTATATTTCAGATTGAAGTTCAAATACCACATCTCATATAGATTTGCACTTTATTAGCATTGCTACTGTGGTTTTTCTCCTCATCTGTTTGTTTTAATAGAGGTGTTGCTGAACTAACAAAACCTTTCATGATGCACTCTCCCAAGGAATAGGCTCACCCTATCATCCAGCTAGAAAGAATGATCATTTCAGTTGCACTGATTCTTCTTAAGAGGGAGACAGATTGTTCTAAAACACAACTGTGTCTTCAAATAAGAGTACGTCTCAGGTTTCTTACACAGCTGAATCTGCTAAAAAGGAGAAACTATTTCAATACCATGCTCTTGCTATGAAGATATGTCCATTTCTTACCCAGAGAGCACTCTCACAAATTGGCCTTGTTGCCTGAAGGAAAATTACTGCATTTATTTGTATTTATGAACTTGATGGCTGGTTTATGTTAGAGTGAAATGAAGCAGATTTATTACCTAGCTATTTTAGTCAAATCTTCAGGCTCTTCAGTGCTTAGCCATTTTGTTAAACCTTTCTTGAATTTAAACCTTAAATTCAAACTGTTTATTGAAGGAGAATGAGAACATATGATAACTTCTAGTGAGGTGCTTATTGACAAATGTTTTGCTTCTCTTCATTAGATGTGGGAGCCTACTTCTTTTTTTGTTCTTTTCAATTTCCATTTGGTTATGTCAGCATTTAGGAGAATAGCCTTCCCTATAGTAGGTCCGATTCTTCTGCACAGCAATGGCCAGATTCAGAAGACAAGGTAAGAAAACATGCTGAGGAAGAGTCTTGAAATAATCTGAACGCTAACCTTTTCACTAGCTGTCATCATTAGGTACTCAGTACAAGCATCATTTACAACTTCTGCAACATTAGTCTTGAGAAATACCCCTTCTGAAGTGAGCTATTATGTAAATCTCCCTAAAAGTATTTCTAAAAGTTACACTAAGTGAGATGTTCAGCCATCTAAAAATATGCACAAGGCTGAACAGTTCCTCACTCAGACCTTCACGCCCTGTTCTGATGCCTACAATTACTTCTCAACTTGCAGTAGCTGTGCTAGCTCCATGCTGGCAGAATGTACTTAACATCATAGTGTGCAGGCTGAAACTCTATTTGGAGCAGGATAGGAAATATCACCATTACCACAGTTCCATTCTTTCCTGCCATTTGAAATTTAATATTGTGACAAACTCTGGAGCCCTGGCAAGGGAACATATTCGGCTGACAGAGCTGGGCTTGTTCAGCCTGGAGAACAGAAGCCTCTGGGGAGACCTTGGAGCAGCTTCCAAAGCATAAAGGGGCTGACAAGAAACCTGGAAAGGGACTACTGACAAGGGCTCGTAGGGACAGAACAAGGAGGAATGGCTTTAAACTCAAAAGGAGAGATTTAGGTGAGATATTAGGAGGAAATATCCAACCTGAAACAGGTTTCCCAGAGAAGCCATGGGTGTCTCATCCCTGGCAGTGTTCAAGGCCAGGCTGGACAGAGCTTGAAGTAGCCTGCTCTAGTGGAAGGTGTCCTTGTCCATGGCAGGGTGTTGGTCCCTTCCTCCCTGAACCATTCTGTGATTCTAAGATTCTATAATTCTAATCCTCACTATCAGAGGAAAGGATTCTTCATGGCAGAAGAAATCTCATACGGGGCCACTGAATGAGTAGAAGAGCTTAGAAACTAGCAGATTATATAGATTAATGGATCTGAATGCCAGAAGAGGATTGTGTCAAAATGCAGTTGGATTTGGTTCCCTCTGTAGGTTCCAGATTGTTTTGATTTTTTCCAAAGGGGACATCCAGTCCTGTTGGATATTTTTACAGAAACAAGCAGCTTGCATATAGATCTTGTAATCATTGCTTCTTGTGCAATCTGTTTGGCAAATATCCCTTTACATAAAGAGACCTCTTTAAATAGTTCCTATTCTAAATATTTTAATAATAGAAACAGATATTGCACAAAAAAAATTGTCTATGATGAATTATTCAAAAGGGCCTGCACCCACCCAAAAGTCACTTGATAAAACAAATATGCACATTTAATTAAGTCACAAAGGACTTGAAAACTGTGTAAGACCTTACACCTTGTATAAACCCATCTCTGGCAGACTGTCTCAGATAAGCATAAAATAGAAGCATTGCTCTTAGTGAAGCATCAAAGGTTGGTGATTACTACAGCTGAAACACAGGACTAGGCCAAACACAAATTGATCTACTATGGCAATGTCTCTTCCAAAGCGTTTTGTTAAGCAGGCTCAAAACAAACAGGTAATTTTTAGAGCTAACTTCAGAAACTTACAAACTGAAGTCAGAAAAAAACCTGTTTTCACCCACTCTAGAGCTGTATTTCATCCCAAGCATCCAGACAGTCTTGAGCTTCTCACAAAAGACTCTTCCAGTTGGGCATTCTGACTACAACCAATAACCAGCATGGACATATATTAAATGAAACCAAATAGATTTAACATAATATGGGATCTTGGAACATTACAGGGCTTTAATCTATCTATCTGACACATCTGAGCTGGCACCTTATTCTGTTTCTTCCTGAACAGATGGTGACATTACAGTCACCACAAACACTGAAGAAAAATTGCAAGAAAAAAGAAATACTTTTTCCACACAAGATTTAGAGTTTATGTGATAAAAAACATTGTTGGTGCAGTCTAACACTCTATTTTGAAGCCTGTCTATATTTAAAGCCTACATCTCAGTACACAGCTTCAAAGCCTAACCATCCAAATACCTATGAATTATCGGAAGCAGGTGAAAGTAGAAGTCCCCAAGAAGTTATGCTACATTGTAATAATTTGTTCTCCTAACATTTAGTGATTTTTAGAGTTCTCCTGTAAAAAGAGATTAAAATAACATCTGGATGAGACTACAGCCAGATCACCTTATTGTCCTGAAGTTTCTGCCAGAAAAGGCACTGGAGCAAGAAAAATTCTCCACAATCTCATGTATATCCACAGAGATAAAATCCTTAAGGAGGAAACCAATCACAGCCTATGGTCCAAAAAGGATCCTGTGCAGATTATAGATTTGAAAGTTTGTCTACACGGATGCTTAAGCCCCTGAACTGTCAATGCAAACCATGGGACTGTGCCCCACATGACAGAATGGGTTGTGCTCTGCCTGATCATAAATGTCAGATCGTAAATGTTACCATCGTCGGATAACTGGGTGGTTTGTGAGGAACCATTAAACTTCGTTAGTTGTTACAAGTGGAACACTATCAGTCATGGGACCATAGCTAAATATTTTTACAGCTATTAATTTTGAATGCTGTATGGTACAGGTCAAAGGAAAGAATTTAATACAGAAAGACTTCTATTATACAAAATAGCAATACTGCTCCGTATCCCATCAAAGCTGAAACTCATGTGGATAAAATAATTGCAGTATCTTTGTATCCTTCAGATCAAGAATAATTGAAAAGAATAGTGAGCAAAGTAATGGGAAATACATAATAGGGAAGTATTAGGGAATGTAAGTAAATGAAATAAAACACCTCAGGGGTGAAATGCAGTAAGACAAGAACTGAGGTAAACCATTATCACATGGGATTAAAATACCAGTTGATCAGGTGATGGCCAGAAAAAAAGGAAAGGAAAAAAAGTGCTGTGTAAGAAAAAGCCCCATTTATTACTGTTTGACAGCTAAAGTATTGCTTCCCCCCAGTAACAGCTTTTAAGAACTGCCAGCAGAGTTCTCTGCAGCTGGAAGGATTATCTGACTCTTACACAATTCCTGTTACTCAGGTTCATTTCTGAGAGATGTGGTTCATAAACGTAAAGCGATTGTAGTATTTTTGGGATTGCTTTAATGTAAAATTCACTGCTAACATGATTACATTCTGATCATCTGCTAAAGGAAAGGCTGAGTTACCATCAACAGTACAGTGCATCAATAGTACAGTGTGCTCATGGTTCAAGGCTCCAAGGGATGTTGTAGTAGCTATTGGACCTGAAGGGAATTAGATGCATTTACCAGCTTTGGAAAGCTTCCAGGCTTTATCACTGAAGGCTGTTGGAAACACTCCTAAGAGCATCTGGAACTTATAACAATATTTTCCAAAGGTTTGTTGTAGCTCCTGTTTCTTGGTCAATTTCCAAAGAACCTGGGCAATTTTACAGTTATTAGAAAGCATGCAAAAGCCATGGGCTGAAATTCATTTCCCTTAAATTGCAAGATTAGATGTCTCAAGAAAAAGTCAAAGGAGTATGAACTTGGCACACAACAAAATTGAGAGGTCCACCTGTGAACTGCTATGGCTGTGTTTTATACAAACATGGTTCTACTAGAATGAAGAGGGCATCATCGGTATTATAGACTCAAGTCATATTCACTGTCTCCTTAGCTGTTCTGCCACTGTGACTTTCTGTGGAGTGTTTCACATTCTACTTATAACAAGTAATAGGATAAAATCCTATTTAATAACACATTTTAAGGACTTATATGCAATATCTTGAAATTGATAGAACTGCAATGGCTCAGCAGCCCTCAGGACACACTCTGAAGCTATTATCACATAACTGTGGGATCTTATTTCAGTTCCACTTGGCCAGATAGCAATCATTCCTATTTCATATTACAAAAACATACTATTTAACAGTGATCTTTATGTCAGGGAAGATTTAGATGGACAGGGGGGCAGGGTAAATTGGTACAAATAGCATGGTAGCTCGCCTGACAGAAAAGCTAGCCAGTAACCTCTGCTTAACACTCTTTTTCAAAGGGGAAGAAGTTAAAGAGTAAAATAGGACAAAAAAAAAAAAAAAAAAAAAA